>VZQC01002875.1:5948896-6006753 GCA_009823505.1 Rhizomys pruinosus
TTTTTTTCTTTTTGGTCTTTTTCGAGACAGGGTCTCCCTGTAGTCCCAGTTGTCCTGGAGCTCGCTCTGTAGACCAGGCTGGCCTTGAACTCACAAAGATCCACCCGCCTCTGCCTCCCAAGTGCTAGGATTAAAGGCGTGTGCCACCACGCCCCGCAAATGCTGGCCATTTTTTATGTTCTTAGTGATCTTCTCAAAGTCTTGAACAGTAGCTTTGTACTACCCTCATAATACAACAGTACAAATTCCTGCATGATCTGCCTCTCAGTTACATCTCCAGCGCTTTCCCTCTGCATCTATACTGAAGAAAGAAGCAATGCTGATGCCTTTTGAGGGTGGCTGCCTTCTTGTTCTATCCCAGCTTGAGTTTTCTTGGATGTGCACACGTCCTTGGTGTTATGAGTGTCCAAGTGTTCGATTTTAAGTGTGATACTAGCAGATTGGTTTGGGGGTCCCCCTAATAGCCTTATTTTTTTACTTAATTATCTGTTTAAGGTCCTGTCTTTGTCCAAATAGCCACATTTTGAGTTAGTGAGGGAGGGTGGTGGTGTGGATTAGGGCTTCAATGTAAAAACTGGAGAGACAATTCCGCACATAACTGAAGCTACCTTTCCCCTGCTGGCACACTTGGCATGAAGAACACCTGCCTGTCACAGTGTTTTGATCTTAGTTTGGACCAAGCACGGTGTTTCCTCGTTTTTCATTTGGACAGAGCAAGTGGTCTCCGAGCCTTGTAATGCACTGTAGTGACCCAAAGCAGAGTTGATGTCCCACTTTTATCACGCCACAGCAGTTTATGCCACATTCATGGTACTTATAACAACATACCGCATTCAGTGGCTTAAAATATGTTTCCTGCTGCTCAAAAACACCCGTATCATTCTATAAGCTGTAGCCTATTGTACATGCCTTCAAAAGGCAGACTAAAACCCCCTTTGGAGAAATAGTCTGTACAGTATACTGTATAGTTGCTGTTTAGAAGAACAGCGGGCTAAGTCTAACACACAGTAGTTAAGTACATTCTCTGTGTTGTACACGAGAATGAAAAAAGTACATACAGGGAAAAAAAGTACAGGGGGAAAAAATTCACTGTACAAGGCCAAATATCGACCTCTGGGAGCTTTATACATACTAAGTCTTACTTTTCGGTAAAGTACTATGATAACTTTTGAACAAGGCTTTAAAGCACAAAATGGATTTGCAAAAAAAAAAAAAATGGCGGGAAAGGACTGTGTAAGTCAATAGTTTGAGAAAAGCAAAATAAAAAAACCTTTGACCCCGACGTGATTCGAACACGCAGCCTTCTGATCTGGAGTCAGACGCGCTACCGTTGCGCCACGAGGTCCTGCTGGGCTGTGGCTCGCGCGGTTTCTTAGGACTCCGAGAATATGGCGGCCCAATCCCGCCTTTTCCACCATTTAGTCCCTGGCTTTCACTCGGTAGCTGGCAGACCTAGGACTGAGTCACTCAGCACCCAACTCCCCAGACAGCTAGCCCTGTTCAGGGAGGGAAGGAGCCAGCGAAGGCGGGAAACTAGGTTTCCACGTCTAATCCTCTAATCGAGTCTGGCGGGTCAGAGGAAACCAGTCCTTCCTCTTCTGGGCCCAGCTACTTCCGCTCGTCCGCCCCGCCCTCTCTCCCCTCCCCCACGGATCAGCGCCGAGTTCCCGACCTCGCCTTGCGATCTGGCGGGATTCCATTGCGCATGCGTGGGCCTGAGCCAAATGGCGGATGGCTAGCCAGGTCAGGGTCGCCCTAGCGGTCGCGCTTTATTTTTTCCTGCCCCACGCTGTCGTTGTTAGCACAAAGCGTTTCCTCGGAGCAAGTTTTCATTTCACAAGTGCTAAGCTTAAAAGTGTTCGTTTTACAGAGGACCCGGGTTCGATACCCAGCACCCACATGGCGGCTGAGAACCGTCTGAAACTCCAATTCCAGGAGAAGTCCAGTTCCAGGGGAATCTGACACCCTCTTCTGACCTCCGCGGCATTGCACGACACGGGTGCACAAACTTGCATGCAGACAGTACATTCATACACATACGGAAATAAATAAAATAAAATAAAATAAAAAAAAAAAGTGTTCGTTTTGAGAAGACATAATTGCGTATTTGCAAATCAATCTTTCAGCCGATTTCACGAGAACGCCAGTTTATTTCGGGTCAATAAAAGATCGACAACCTCCCCGTCGGGGAATTGAACCCCGGTCTCCCGCGTGACAGGCGGGGATACTAACCACTATACTAACGAGGAGCAGTTACCTCTTTGTGGTCCCAGGTGTCCCTTAAAAGTGAGGTAAGGCTCCTTCCGGTTCCTGCTTCTCTGCTGTGTCAACATGAGACGTCTTTATCCTTTCTTGGTGTATTGCTCACTCTTCCCGCTTTAAAATAAAATATACTTCCAGTTTCAATACTGGTGAATTGTGTAAAAATTATTTCTCAGGGCTTTTTACACTTTCCAAACGATCCAGGTTGCTGGCTGAGGTCTTTTTTGTTTGGCCAAGGGTTATGTGAGTTGAAGCAGAGAGTTTCCCTCACAAATTCCCATTTTCTTTGGGAGGTTGAAGTTCAAGTGTATCGTAGGGTGTCTAGACGGTCAACGCTGCTCCACAGCCAGGTGTATGTTCATGGATTCGTAAGCTTTCATGACACAAAGACTCCAGCTCCTGATTAGCTGTTCTCAAATTAATTTTATTGCCCGGCTTTTTCTTTATCTGTTTTAAAGCTTCTACAACTTAAAAAAATGACAGAAATAAATATGTAGATGGCCAAATAATATTTGGTTTAAATAATTCAAAACAAGGATGTGCCGTTGATTGAAGCAGGGTTGTGAAAATACACCAACAGGATCATTTGTGTCATGTTAAGCCTTTTCAGAAGCAGGATCAAGCCATTTTCCCAGGGGACCAAGGAGGACCATCTTGAAAACTTCCAGCTTTGCTGCTAGGTCTATTTATATAGCCATGGATTAAAATGACACAAAATTAACTTCATTATAGAACTTAAACTCATGTATCTATCTTATAGTGTGTTAAGAATTAATGCTTTTTTTTTTTTTTTTGGTCTTTTTGAGACAGGGTCTCCCTGTAGCCCCAGCTGTCCTGGAACTCACTCTGTAGACCAGGCTGGCCTTGAATTCACAAAGATCCGCCTGCCTCTGCCTCCCAAGTGCTAGGATTAAAGGTGTGCGCCACCACGCCCGGCACGAATTAAAGCATTTCTATAGATTGCATGATATCTAAAAAATTCTGATGAAGGGTAAAATATGTTTAATGCAGACATAAATGGCAATTACTAAGGTGTGTTTTTGCTTTTTTTTTTTTTTTTAACTCTATACTAAAAGCCTCAAAAAAACAAACCCTCTTCTTATCCTGGAGCCTGCTTCTATTTCTCACCGTCCAAAAACTTTTGGGAGCACCGTGATAACTATGGCGAAGCCCTTTTCCCGGTAGAATTCAAAGGATTTTCCCCAGGTCTTTCAGTTGATAGAGTTATAAGGCAGTGGAGACCCAGGTTAGTTGAAGCTCGTGTTTTCTCTGCTCCACATATGAGGAAAGAGGCAAAGGTCTTTTTCACCCAAGCTCTGGCAAACTTATTCCAGTGTTCAGACACATATGTTACTGTTCTCACTCCCGTCGAAAGCTAAGAAGCAGCCTGAGTCAGCTGGGATCAGGGAACAGGAAACTCAGCACCTGCTATTCATCTTCCTAAAATGGAAAGGAAAAGAGGGTAATTAACCTGAACAGGGCAGCAGAGCTCAGAGATTCCTCGCTGTCAGCACTGGGAGAAACTAAAGGTTACCAATGCAGTGGGCAGTGCAGAGGGCACCGAATGCTTAGAACAGGGGGATAACGGGTGGCACTTGGTATTATTGGAAGCTTCACATCTTGCTTGGTCTAAGTATTTGTTTGGATAGCTTAACAAAGGCTTGCAAAATGATTCACATTCATTTCATCTCAACCTGTGAGGCGAACAGGGCCTAAAGAGAATCTTAATACAGAGTGATATAGGTAGGAAGTGAAGAGAGGCTGGGAATCATCCAAGCTTTGGCAGCAAACCCTCTGCAGCGTTCAATTTGCTGTACAGATCCATATGCTTGTATATTAAAGAATAAATGCAGGCTATGGAGAGAAAAATGTATAACTAGTATAAACATATGTGTCATGCTTGTCCCTATATTATTATTATTATTATTATTTTGTCTTTTTGAGACAGGGTCTTCCCTGTAGCCCCAGCTGGCCTGTAACTTGCTTTGTAGACCAGGCTGGCCTTGAACTCACAGAGATCTGCCTGCCTCTGCCTCCTGAGTGCTGGGATTAAAGGCATGGGCCACCATGCCTTACTTGTTCCTATATTATTATTGACCAATCAACTATTGTAGTAGACAGGCATTATGTAGGTTCACATGCTAAACTTATATAGTGTGCCAGAAATTGTATTAGATGCATTGGGAGAGTTAAAAAAATATTTTTTTGTCTTTTTGAGACAGGGTCTTGCTGTAGCCCCAGCTGGCCTAGAATTCGATATGTAGATCAGGCTGGCCTTGAACTCACAGAGATCTACCTGCCTCTGCCTCCTAAGTGCTGGGATTAAAGGCATGTGTCACCACACCAGGCTAAATCCTGTTTTTTATTTTTTATTATTTTTTTAATGACGTGCTTATGTTATAGAGGAAGGCAGGCTATAAACAGTACAGGCTGTTAGGCATTGATAAGAGAAGACACTGAAAAAAAAATAGGGTAAGGGAGGTTTAGAGAGTGGCTAGTTAAACAGCATGATGAAGGTGGGCTTCATTAAGGAGTCTGTATTTGCCCAGGCTCAGGGAGCATGGCAGAACGTGGAACAGAAACAACATAAGAGCGAGGATGGGAAGAAGCTGTGACCACCTAGGCAGGCCAGCACATGACTGCCCATAAAACGGTTCGTCATGGATTGGGGACTGGCTCCCAGGCCTCACTGGGTCCTGAGGAGGTAAAGGTAGTCGATGTTTGCTGGGGAGAGGGAGTCATATTCTTCACTGAAAAGTCCCCCTTGCTCAAGTAAATAACCCCATTCACCCATTAATTAAAGGCCCTGGGGCCAGAAAAGGCATGTAAATAAGAGGGGCACTTGCTGGGAAGGAGGAAGCACTTGGGGGGTGGGGGAGAAGGGGATGAGAACAGGAATAGGGAGACTGTGATCAAAGTACATTTTATATATATATATAATATATATAAGTATATATATATATAAGTATTATTTATAAGGTAAATTATAAATGTTAATTATATATAATATTATATTTATATATTATATTGTGTGACGGTGATCAAAGTACATTATATATATATATGTATATTATAGAATTATATAATATATAAAATATTATATAATATATATATGTATATTTATATATATATTGTATATATAGATAATTGTTTAATTGATTAAATTTTAGTATATAATATAATATATCTATATATATATATGTATATATAATAATGTATATATATTATTAATATAATATATAATATATATAATTTTTTTTTTTTTTGGGGGAGAGAAAAATTTTTTTTAAATGCAGGAGAGTGAAAGAATTCTAGAGAAGAGTTTGGAATGAGAATTCTTATGGACTGATTGTATTTTTTTTTTTGTCTTTTCGAGACGGGGTCTCCCTGTAGCCCCAGCTGTCTGGAACTCTCTCTGTAGGCCAGGCCGACCTTGAATTCACAAGATCCACCTGCCCTCTGCCTCCCGAGTGCTAGATTAAAGGCAATGCGCACCATGGAGCCCCCAGCCCGATTGTATTTTTTTTAAGTAATTTATGTATTTTTATGTGTACGAGTTTACTGTCTGCATGTAGGCTTGTCACCCTGCTGTGCAGAGGTCCTATGCAAAAGGGAGCTCGGATTTCCGGAACTGGAGGTTAAATGGTTCTTCTAGGGGCGATGCATGTGGTGCTGGGAATCGAACCTGGGGCCTCTGCAAGAGCAGTCGGTCTCTAATCGTTGAGCCATCTTATCCAGGCCCGGAAAGAAAAAAAAAATTTTTAAGTGGATAGATTTAAAATCAGAATGAGCAAGTAATGTGTTTGTAGTCCTGTGGACTGGGGAATCACTGGGAGGGTCTGGGCTTCCATTCTGAGGGAGATGGGAAGACCATCTGGAATTTTGAGTGGAGGTGTAGCATGGTCTGGTTTATATTCTAGACTCTTTCAGCCATGTGTGGTGTCCCATGCCTGTCATCCGTATGTGGGGGAGCGAAGCAGGAGGCTTCTTGCTAGGCCAGCCTGGGTTAACTGACTACACAGAGAGTCCAAGACCCAGCCTGGGTTACAGTGACACTGTGGTCCTTTTTTTTTTTTTTTTTTTTTTTTTTTTTTGACTTTTTTGAGACAAAGGCTCCCTGTAGCTCTAGCTGTCCTGGAATTTACTTCTGTAAGACCAGGCTCGGCCTTGGACTCGACAGAGTCCACCTGCCTTCCTCCCCAAGTAATGAGGATTAAAGGCATGTGGCCACAGACGCCGCTGTGAGATTGTCTTAAGTGAGGGTATGGGACGTGGTGGAAAGGTTGGCTCAGCAGTAAAAGAAAAGCATGTTCTGGGTTGCAGAGTACCGGTGTTGATTCCCAGCACTCACATGGCAGCTAACAACTGTACTTAAATCCAGTTCCAGGGGGACCAATGCTCTCCCCTGACCTCCATAGGCAATCACATCGACAATAGGTACTTACACACATCAAGGTAATACATATAGAAGAAAATAATTTTAAGAAAAGGCTACTGGTTTGAGAGTAGACAGTAGGGAGATAGGAACAGAAGCAGAAAGGGACTGAATGAAATCCATTGCAGTAATCTATATACATGTTCTAGTTTGCTTTTTTTTTTAATTTTTACCTTTATACATACACATCTATGATAAGTTTTCATTTATAATTTCCAAGTGACAGTCCATCATTAAAGGAAAGATGACACGGGTATGCAAAATTCAAGGCAGGAAGCTGGAGGCAGGAGTTGAAGCAGGGAATCGCCTGCCTTCACTTAGCTTGGCTATCTGGCTCACTGCTAGTTATGCTAGCCTTTTTTAAAAATTTATTTATCTTATTAATTTATTTTTTATTTATTTATTCTTATTTTTGGTCTTTTCGAGACAGGTCTCCCTGTACGCCCAGCTGTCCTGGAATCTGTAGACCAGGCTGGCCTTAAACTCACAAAAGATCTGCCGCCTCTGCCTCCGCAAGTGCTAGATTAAAGGCTTGCACATGCCCGGCTAACTTTTATTTATTTGTATGTGTTGAATGTACTGTTGCCATGTAGGTTTGCGCAGCCGGTGGTTGTTGAAATCCGTGAGGTCAGAAGAGGGCAATTCGATTCCCCTGGAACTGGAGTGTAAGAAGACGGTTCTCAGCCCCATGGGGTGCTGGGGATCAAACTTGGGGTCCTCTGCAAGAGTAGTCGCTGCTCTTAAGCGCTAGGTCATCTCTCCAGCCCTTATGCTACCTTTATAGACATGCGCAGGACCGACCTCGGGATGCAATGCACCCTCAGTGCGCTGGGCCTTCCATGTCCAATCATCATTGAAAAAAAAAAATCTCTTCAGACAGGCCCAAGGACAATCTGATGGAGGAAATTATTCAAGTTCCCCTCTTTCCAGGTGACTCTAGCTTTATGTCAAGTCGACAGTAAAAACTAACAATAGGAAATGATGGTTTCAGGCTAGATTGGAAGGTGTAGAGAAGGTAAGAGGTGCTGATATATGTTGAAGATAGAACAAACATAATTTTAGTTTTACCCTTTTTTAAGTATTTTCGAGACAGGGTCTCCCTTTATCACCANGAAATAGTTTAAAAATTAAATATTAAGTTAATTTTCTCTTAAAATCAACATGGCCTATATGTATAATTCATTAGTGCCATGGTTTATTGCAATGCTTAATATACTTGACCACCTCTCCCAAAATATTTAGTGCATTTCTATCTCTCTTGAATTTAGGTTGGACCCATGACTTCCTGTACTCACCAAAGTACACAGAAGTAACACTGTGGAATGACTTTAGAAATCATTGTGTTGTTTCACGTATTTAAAAGGCTTCCATTTGAAACCCATAAAAGAATTCTGAGGCAGGTAGGGTGCCCATCTGGAGCATGGCCAAATTGCTTTATTTGACAGCCTCGTCTATGGACCCAGCCAGCTAGCCCCAACTTCCAGACATGTCGAATGAGCCCTTTTAGGTATCACTGTCTAGTCAAGAATCCACCTGACTTTAACCCCAACCAGTATCACATGAAACTGAATGTCAACCTAGCTGCAGCCAGTCAATCCATAAAGAAGCAAATCATAGGAGAAAATCAATAACAATGCTCTTTATTTCTCTTAAGCCTATGGCCAGTCAACTAAGCCAAAGGAGCAGCACAAATGGAGGGGGAAAATGTTCCTCTGATGTTAAGTGCATAGTGACTGTGGAGTTTTACTTCTTTAAATGTGTGGACTGACAGTAGTGACATGACCTTTGACAACTGAATCTCAGTTTCAATAGAAAAAAACTTCAGAAAATTTTTGTGAAAAGTGAAAAATTCCTTCCAAGCATTTACTCAGTGACTAGGACTAAGTAAAAGTTTCAATGTGTCTAGCTGTTTCTGTGTTGTTGCTATTGAGGATAATATTAACCTGGTCTAGATTTATATTCTACATGAAGTTTGTTTTTTCTACTGAGGACTTGGATTGTTGGTCAGTAAATGGAGAAATTTAAAGACTCAGAGAGAGCCCAAGCCCAACAAATTGATTTCAAAGGATGCATTTTAAGAACTAGCAATATATTTGGACAATACAGTAATTTTTTTTTTGCTTTTTTGAGACAAGGTCTCCCTGTAGCTCTAGCTGTCCTGGAATTTACTCTGTAGACCAGGCTGGCCTTGGACTCACAGAGATCCACCTGCCTCTGCCTCCCAAGTACTAGGATTAAAGGCATGTGCCACCACGCCCTGTGAGATTGTCTTAAGTGGAGGGATGGGACAGTGGTGGAAAGTTGGCTCAGCAGTTAAAAGCACTGTCTGGTCTTGCAGAGGACCTGGGTTTGATTCCCAGCACTCACATGGCAGCTAACAACTGTCTGTAACTCCAGTTCCAGGGGATCCAATGCTCTCCCCTGACCTCCATAGGCATCACATGACATAGGTGCACTTACACACATGCAGGTAATACATATAGAAGAAAAATAATTTTAAGAAAAGGCTACTGGTTTGAGAGTAGACAGTAGGGAGATAGGAACAGAAGCAGAAAGGGTACTAATGAAATCCATTGCAGTAATCTATATACATGTTCTAGTTTGCTTTTCTGTTGCTGTGATAAAACTAACAAAAAACCCCAGGTTGGATAGGAAAGGGTCTATTTCATCTTATACTTCCAAGTGACAGTCCATCATTGAGGAAAGATGACAGGGTAGAAACTCAAGGCAGGAAGCTGGAGGCAGGAGTTGAAGCAGAGGAATGCTGCTTACTAGCTTGCTATCTGGCTCACTGCTTAGCTAGCCTTTTTTAAAAAAAAATTATTTATTTATTTATTTATTTATTTATTTATTTATTTATTTAATTTTGGTCTTTTCGAGACAGGGTCTCCCTGTAGCCCCAGCTGTCCTGGAACTCTGTAGACCAGGCTGGCCTTAAACTCACAAAGATCTGCCTGCCTCTGCCTCCCAAGTGCTAGGATTAAAGGCATGTGCCACCATGCCCGGCTAATTTTATTTATTTTGTATGTGTATGAATGTACTGTCTGCATGTAGGTTTGCGCACCGGTGTTGTGCAATGCCGTGGAGGTCAGAAGAGGGCATCAGATTCCCCTGGAACTGGAGTTAAAGACGGTTCTCAGCCGCCATGTGGGTGCTGGGGATCAAACCTGGGTCCTCTGCAAGAGTAGTCGGTGCTCTTAACCGCTAGGTCATCTCTACAGCCCCTTAGCTAGCCTTTATAGACAGCGCAGGACCACCTGCTGGGGATGATGCCACCCTCAGTGGCCTGGGCCCTTCCATGTCCATCATCAATTAGGAAAAAAAAAAAATCTCTCAGACATGGCCACAGGACAATCTGATGGAGGAAATTATTCAAGTTCCCCTCTTTCCAGGTGACTCTAGCTTTATGTCAAGTCGACAGTAAAAACTAACAATAGGAAATGATGGTTTCAGGCTAGATTGGAAGGTGTAGAGAAGGTAAGAGGTGCTGATATATGTTGAAGATAGAACAAACATAATTTTAGTTTTACCCTTTTTTAAGTATTTTCGAGACAGGGTCTCCCTTTTAGTACCAGGTGTCCTGGAGCTCGCTCTGTAGACCAGGCTGGCCTTGAACCCACAGAGATCCACCTACCTAGTGCTGGGATTAAAGGCATGCACCACCACACCCGGCAGAACCAACATAATTTTAGATAGGATGAATGTGAGATATGGAAATAAAAGAGGAGTCAAGATGGTAAAAATGGAAGAGTATCCCGAATACATGGAACTGCATGTACAGAGGGAATGAAGAAATGTAATAAGCAGGGTATTTGAAAGAAGACTTAAAGTGGCTCGGGAGAAGCAGTAGGGAAAGGGAAGAGGACAGCGGAGGGATGGGTCTGAAAGGCCAACGGGAGAAGGACAGTGCTGGGAATTTCCAACTGGGCTGAGAAGTTTTGTGAGGTTATCTATCAATCTATCTATCATCTATCTACCCATCCAACAATCATTTATCAACCATCCATCTGGCCACCCATCATCTCCTCTCTCCTATTTACTACTTTTAGGGTTTACTTTTCAGTATACCATTCTATAAATGTTGACCATAGTCAAGACACTATTTCCTTCACTCCACTTTCATCACAGGCCCCTTTGATGTCATATAAATGTTGCTATATAGTATGGAACTTTTTTTTTTTTTTAGACAGGGTCTCTCTATAGCTGCAGCTGGCCTGGAACTCATTTTGTAGACCAGGCTGGCCTTGAACTCACAGAGATTGGCCTGCCTCTGCCTCCTGAGTGCTGGGATTAAAGGCTTAAAGGTGGTTCTAAACTGCCATGTGGGTGCTGGGAATTGAACCTGGGCCCTCTGCAAGAGCAGTCGGTGCTCTTAACTGCTGAGCCACCTCTCCAGCCCAGTATGGAATGTTTTGAGGATGGCCTGTGCCATTCCGAGAGTCATTTATGATTTTATGTTATTATGGACCTTAAATGTTCCCCCCAAACTCATTTAATCAAAAGCTAAATACCCATGGGAGTACTAATGGAAATTTCTGGAGGTGGAGCCTGGTTGGAGAAAGTGAGTGAGGGTATGCTTTTGTAGGTTATAATTGGACTTCAGATGCTTGGATTTTTTCTGCTTCTTGGCTGCCATGAAGTGAGCAGCTTTTCTTTGTCATATGCTTCCACTGTGATGTTCTGCCTTGGCACAAGTCTAAAAGCAATGGAGCTAGGCCACAGTGAGCTGAAATCTAAAAACCATGAGTCAAGATGAACCTTTCTTACTTTTGTTTATCTCAGTTATTCTGTCATAGCAGTGGAAAGCTGATTAACACACACACACACACACACACACACACACACACACGTGTATATATACTGTTAAATTTTATTTTTTTCTTTTCTCCAGACAAGGCCTCACTTTGTACTTAAAGCTGGGCTTGGGGCTGGAGAGATGGCCTAACAGGGAAGAGCACTGACTGGTCTTGCAGAGGACCCGGGTTCGATCCCCAGCACCCACATGGTGGCTGAGAACCGTCTTTAACTCCAGTTCCAGGGGAATCTGACACCCTCTTCTGACCTCCAAGGCATTGCACAACCCACAGCCAGAAATAGTTGTTTTTTTGTTTCCTTTATAATTGTTGATTAGCATTTCATTGCATGCATGTTTGTTTATCCATTCAACAATGGGTGGCCCTTTGAGTTGTCTCCAGGTTTTACTGTTAGAAATAGAACTAAGCCTTTAATCCTAGCTCTTGGGAGGCAGAGGCAGGCAGAGCTCTGTGAGTTCAAGGCCAGCCTGGTCTACAGAGTGAATTCCAGGACAGCTGGGACTACAGGGAGACCCTGTCTGGAAAAGACCAAAAAAAAAAAAAAAAAAAAAAAAAGATTATTTTACTAAGTGGCAACCACTTTTTGCTTTCTCACCAAAATTACAAGTGTTCTTGTTGTTCTGGATTTTTGCTGACACATGCCATAAGTTTTTTTATATGAGATTTTCTAGTAGTTATGAAGGAAGATCTCATTGTGGTCCTAAAATGTATTTCCTTAATGGTTAATTATGTTGAGGTCATTTTTACTTTTTGATGGGAGCTTGCCAGGTTAACCTCTAAACCTGCCTCGACCTCCCAAGTAGCTGGGGGTATGGTTAGGGACCACTACACCTCATCATGGACTTGGAATATCTTTCCATAGACTCTAAACATCCAAACTTTTTGTATATTTTTATTTATTTTTTTTAATTTTTTTTATTAATTTTATTTATTTATTTATGTATGTGTATGAATGTACTGTCTGCATGCAAGTCTGTGCACTCGTGTCATGCAATGCCGCAGAGGTCAGAAGAGGGTGTGGGATTCCCCTGGAACTGGAGTTCTCCTGGAATTGGAGTTTCAGATGGCTCTTGGCCACCATGTGGGTGCTGGGGATTGAACCCGGGTCCTCTGCATGAGCAGTCGGCGCTCCTAACTGCTAGGCCATCTCTCCAGGCCCTTTGTGTATTTTTAATTGGGTTGTTTCCTTATTAGTCAGTGTTGAAAGTTCCTTATACATTCAAAATTACCAGGCTTTTCATCAGATAGATACTTTGCAAATATTTCCTATGAAGCTGTGTCTTGGCTTTTCATTAAGTCCATTAAAGGATATTAATTTTTTTTTTTTTTTTTGGTCTTTTTGAGACAGGGTCTCCCTTTAGTCCCAGCTGGCCTGGAGCTCATTATATAGTCCAGGCTGGCCTAGAACTCACAGAGATCTGCCTGCCTCTGCCTCTCAAGTGCTGTGATTAAAGGCATGTCCCACAATGCCCGGCTATTATTTTTATTTTATGTGTATGAGTGTATTGCTTGCATGTAGTTAGGTGCACCCATGTCATGCACTGTTCACAGAGGTTAGAAGAGGGCATTGGTCAGGTGTGGTGGGGCATAACCCAGGTGGCACACACCTTTAATCCTAGCACTTGGGAGGCAGAGGCAGGCAGATCTCTGTGAGTTCAAGGCCAGCCTGGTCTACATTGGGAGCTCCAGGCCAGCTGAGACTAAAGGGAGACCCTGTCTTAAAAAGACAAAAAAAATAAAAATAAAAATAATAAATAAATAAAAATAAAAAGAAAAGAAGAGGGCATTGGATTGGATTTCCTGGAACTGGAGTTCAAGGATGGTTGTTAGCTGCCACGGGGATGCTAGGAATCAAACTCAGGTCCTCTGTAAGAGCAATCAGTGCTCTTAAGTGCTGAGCCATCTCTCAGGCCCATTGTTATTTTTATTTTATGTGTATGAGTGTATTGCCTGCATGTGTGTAAATGCACAGGTGTCATGCAGTGCCTGCAGATGTCAGAAGAGAGCGTTGGATTCCCTAGAACTGGAGTTGCAGGTAGTTGTTAGCTGCCATGTGGGTGCTGGGAATCAAACCAAGGTCCTCTGCAAGAGCAGCCAATGCTCTGAACTGCTGATCCATCAGTCAATGTAAATAGAGCATATGAGACTTAGGTTTTTGGCCTTGGAGTTTCTTTTTTTGTGCTCTGTCATTTTCACTTCCTCAGTGCAGCCACTAAAGATAAACGAGAACCTTGGCAAGATGATGACTCAGTGGGCAATGGCGCTTGGCACCATACCTTATGACCGAGTTTGATTCCTGTGAACCCACATGACGGAGAGAGAACTGACTCCGGCACTTTGATCTCCAAAGATGCACACACATAAAAATAAACGTTCCGTGAACTTTGATCATCTTACTCTTTCCCCCTTTCCCCTTCCTGTTCTCACATAATTGAGGAAGAACCTAAATTGTTCCTGGCTAGTTTTTGGCCTCAAAAATCATTCATTCAAAGAAACATTATTTATACTTTTTTTTTTGGTCTTTTTTGAGACAGGGTCTCCCTGTAGCTCCTGCTGTCCTGGAATTCACTTCGTAGACCAGGCTGGCCTTGAACTCCCAGAGATCCGCCTGCCTCTGCCTCCCAAATGCTGGGATTAAAGGCATTGTACCATCATGCCCGAAAATATACACTTTTTTTTTTTAAGACAAGGTGTCCCTTTAGTCCCAGCTGGCCTGGAGCTCACTATGTAGACCAGGTTGGCCTTGAACTCACAGAGATCTACCTGCCTCTGCCTCCCAAGTGCTGGGATTAAAGGCATGAGCCACCACGCCTGGCCTAAAATAGTTGTTAGCCACCAAGTGGGTGCTGGGAATCGAATCCAGGTTCTCTGTAAGAGCAGTCAGTGATCTTAACTGCTGAGCCATCTCTCCAGCCCCACTTTCTTTTAAATCTTTTTGAGACAGGGTCTCCTTGTAGCCCCAGCTGGCTGGGGGTTATGCCACCTGGGTTGCATATACTCATACATGTAAAAAAGAATATACTCATACATGTAAAAAAGAATATACTCATACATGTAAAAAAGAATAAGGTGGGCATGGTGGGATTAAAGGTCTCTCTGTAGTCCCAGATGACCTGGAACTTGCTCTGTAGACCAGGCTGGCCTTGAACTCACAGAGATCCGCCTGCCTCTGCTTCCCTAATACTGGGATTAAGGGCATGAGCCCACCATTCAGCCATCTAGTGTTGCAATCTAGGGGTCCACAGAGCCCTCCAGGGCACCATCTTGGGATCACTTTCTCTATGGCTGTCTGTCCCTTTGTGCTGGGCTAAGCTGCTTCTTTTGGCCGAAGCCTCAAGACCCGTTTCTGACTTTTTTCCTGTCTTGCTGACTACCTGCTACCTATCTGGGTTAGTTGCAATGCTGAGCTGTCCAGTCTTGAGGCAAGCACAACCTGCCCCACCCCTAAAAGACTCTCTCTACCCCTTCCCCCCTCCCCTGAGGTGACATGCTTTCCCCTGGCACTTGGGGGGTGATAGTGGTGGGGTCAATTTTCAAGCTGTTGGGAAGGAAAAATGCATTCTGGGTATTTGGGAGTGGGGTGGAATCATTTCTACTTCTTTTCCTTGCTTATTACCTATTTGTTTCCTCTTTTAGAGCCAAGGATTAGAAAAAACAAACAAAAAACCCCTAATCTTATTCCTATTATAGATGCACAGTTCAGGTATTCAAGTGGCTGATTGGCTGGTTAAGAAGGTGCCTTGGGCTGGAGCGATGGCTCAGCGGTTGAGCGCCTACTGCTCTTGCAGAGGACCAGGGTTCAATTCCCAGCACCCACATGGTGGCTAAGAACCATCTTTAACTCCAGTTCCAGGGGAATCTGATGCCCTCTTCTGACCTCCGTGCATTGCATGATATGGGTGCACCAACCTACATGTAGACAGTACACTCATACACATAAAAAATAATAAATAAAAAAATAAAAAAAGAAGGTGCCTGTAACGCTTTTGAAATTTCTTATTATTTTATCTGTGATGTATTTATGTGATTGGCAAAATTTCATTCTAGGAATTTATCCACCTGGAAGCTGAGGCAGGTGAATTGCCTGAGCTCCAGGCTAGCCTAGACTACACAGGTTTTGTGGGATGTCTATGTCTATGTCTGTGTCTGTGTCTATATGTCTATATCTTTATATCTTCATTCCATAAAATGAAGCTGATGACCAACTCACTGAGAAAAATACCCCAGAAGAAAAGAGCATGCAACCCCACTCTTCTATGCATTTATACATGAAGTCTGGAAAGAAATAGGAAAAAATAAAAATCTATGTTAGAATGTGCTGATCTTTATTCCTTTTAATTTTCTATATTTCCAAATTTTCTACTATATGTATATATTATCCTGCACTCAGTAAAGATAAACAATAAAATAATTTTAAAGTTATTAATGTTAGATAGTTCAAATGCTTATTTAGCCCTAAGTTGACTATTTTATTTTAACCTGGTTTTCCTTATTAGCCGGAGATTTCATGATTTGGCAGCTTAAACTGTTTCTTTCTAATTCGTCAGGGCAGGAAAGACGGAGTTAGGGCTAAACCCGGCAAAGAAGCAAATTCCACAGCTGTTAAAGCTGGGCGGTCAGCCTTTTCCTGGTGTCCCTTTGTCTCAAATCTCCAGTGTTCCTGGTCTTTTGTTCTCAGTCGAGACTGGATTTGAGATTTAAAGAAAAACAAGAGCCAGTCTTCCTTGCGCCCTCTGGTGTCCCAACGAAGTATAACCAGACTAAATAAAAGATCACTGCCATTTCAAACCAAGCTTTCCCTTTAAGGTGATGCTTACCCAGATTCCTCTGGAATTTTAGAGGAAGGAATCACACACCAACAGAACCTCTACGTATGGATAGTTATTTAAAAAAATCAGCAATTCTGTATACGTATAATATAAATCAGTATTTTGGCAGCTTTTTTATCTTTGAGCCAGCAGCAACTTGAATACCATCTCCGATCTGTGCATCTGAAGCAGGAAATAATGTTACAATGCAGGCCCATTAGGTGAAAAAGAGCAAACAGACTCCGTTACAATGAGCTGAACGGGGCTTTTAATTTGGACTGGCCAGGACTCTACCCAGGTGGGGATTGGGAGGCAGGTTAGGCTTAAACAAGCAAATATAAGCTGGGTGTGGTAGCACAAGCCTTTAATCCTAGCACTTGGGAGGCAGAGGCAGGCGGATCTTTGTGAGTTCAAGGCCATCCTGGTCTACAGAGTGAGTTCCAGGACAGCTGGGGCTACAGGGAGAACCTGTCTCGAAAAGACAAAAAAAAAAAAAAAAAAAAAAAAAAGTGCGCTTACAAACATGTAGGCAAAGCATTCATACACATAAAAATAAAATCTAAATGCTTTAAAAATTATGGATTTTTTTAAAAAGAAAGTACAATTTTCCCTTATAAAACATTGGGCAAAATGTGTTAGTTTAGATGAGAGTTTTATTTAGAATAGGACACTCAGGTAGGTTACATGGATAAATTAAAAAAAGTACCAGAAGGACTACAGACAAAAGATTCTCTCCTATCCATGACTCAGCCAGAATTCTTTCAGTTGATGTCAGGATTAACTTGTAAGCTCAGCAAGGCCTTCAAAGTTTTCTTCAACCTTCAGCCAACCATCTTTCCCTTTTACAAGTGTCCCTTGATGGTCACAAATTAGCTACGGGGCATGAAGGCCAGTCAAGGCCATTCCCACTCGCAAGGCAGGCGCAGGAGAGAGAGGTAGCTCCAGCAAACTTTCTTTCTGGAATTCTCCTTTGGCAGCAAGAACTTTTATCAGGCATCTCCCCATTTCATCAGTGCATTATAGGGCCACAAGGAGATCTGTTAGGGTTGGGGAGTTAAGTCAGTGGCAAGTGAGTGATGTCTAATTTTTTAAGATTTTTTTTTTTTTTTGTTTTTTTTTTTTTGACAAGGCCTCAATATTTCTGACTGGTCTAGTAGATAATACTATGTAGACCGGGCTGGCCCTGAACTCACAGAGATCCACTTGCCTCTGCCTCTTGAGTCCTGGGATTAAAGACATGGACCACCAGGCCTTGCTTAAAGATATGTTTACTGTGACTGAGGCTTCAGTCATTTGTTTATAATCAAAGCTCTGGGAATTCAAAATTAATATCCTTGTCGTGTGAGCTTATTTACACCAGAAAGTTTCAACTTGTGTCCCACAGTTCTCCTGTGCTTTGTCTTAACGAACCCTTAGGAGCCAGCTGTGCTGCAGTGTCCCACGGACTCTCTTGCTCACAATTTCACTGAAGAAGACCATGTCCTCACGGACAGCGCTGTGCACCGCCATCAAGATGCGGCTTCTGGGATGTTTTTGCTTATTTTTCATGAATGTTTTTCAAGTCGGCTTAGGCAGACTTCTCTGAGTAATACTTAAGCACATCCCACTGAACTTTTTCTCCAGTTCATGTATTAGCTGGACTTGGATTTCCTAGAAATATTTCAGTTGAGGAACTGGAACAAAAATTGTGATAGCTTTCTAGTTACCACCAACTGCAATTTCCTTGGCTCCAATGAGATTGAGCTCCTGCAGTTGAACCTTCAAGTCTGAGAGTTGATCTGCTGCAGCTGAGCCTTGGAGATGCCAGGCTGGCGCTCACCCAGCTTCTGGTATGGTTTCATGATCTTGGCTCTGGAGCTGAACATGCCTTCGTACTTGGGGAGCACAGATTTCCAAAGGACATGATTCATTATTTGTTTTTTAATTAGGCTGTCTTTGCGGGCTGTAGAGAATGCTCAGCAGTTAAGGAGCACCGACTACTCTTGCAGAGGACCCAGGTTCGTCCCCAGCACCCACATAAAAACCCACATTGGCGGGCTGAGAACTCATCTGGGGGGGTTAACTCCCTAATTCCAGGAAACTCCAGTTCCGGGGAATCCGACGCCCCTTCTTACTCTGCGGCATTGCGTGACACGGGTCACAAACCTACCATGCAGACAGTACATTCATAAACAGACAAAAAATAAATTAAAAAAATAGATTTCCTTAGGCTGTGTGTGTGTGTGAGTGCGGGTGCACATGGGTCCCCAAGAAGGCATTCCCTGAGCGGAGTGAAGGCCGAGAGCTGCACTGGCAGGTTGCGGCATCCCCTCCGGGTTACTGCCCACACGCCACTCCAGTGTCGCCTGTTTAAAGTAATATGAGAAATCAGATTCAAGGGCAGGCGGGGGAGCAGTGTTCTAAGGGCGAACGACCTCCCTGGAGGTCCCTGGCAGAACGCTCCGCTAAGATAACTCCCGATATTGAGATGCTTTCCTAGGATCTTACGTTTTTCTGGTTTTGGACTTAGCATAACACTGAGCACAAAAAGATCTTTTCTTAAAGCCAGCTTATAGATAGAAAATAAACCTTTTGAATGTGCCAAGAACTGGCAAATTAAAATGCATTCTGGGCACAGGCTTTTTTCCTGCAGCAGAAATTGTCTGCATAATCCAAAGTAAAAAACAGACCGTTCTCCTTAACAAACAATGTAATGCAAGCTGTTAATATATATGGCAAGGTTAAAACAAAAATTCCCCTTAAACCTAAAAATAAAGAATTCCTTTTTCCTCTGGTCCTAGAAAAAGAGGTAGATAAGACATTCCTCTTGTTTAAGCCTGGATTCTAACACTCTCCAGTAAAGCAAGACAGAGGGTAAGTCTCCTTACACCAGCCACGTATCTGACAAAAACAAAGCTGTTAGCTGAAGCAAACAGTGGGACAGCTCCTTGGTTCTCAGTAAAAAGTTAAACCTTAGATTAGCAGTTAGAGTTAAAAAAAAACTAATACTAACTTAGGACAGATAGGAATAAGGTTTTTACTTCAATAGAAACTTAAAAAAATCTATTAACTTTAGGATGTATGTACTCCGAGCCGCAGAATGGAGACATAAGACCAATATCTGCTGCTAAAGAAATTTGTAGTTACTACTCTGTGAGCTATGACTTTTCAATTATGACTTGTAAACTATTGATGTTCCTTTTTCTTCTTAGATGTTATTTCCTTAGTAAAGGTTGTCTTAAGATTTCTACATTTTACTTCAAAGAAAGTTTATTTCCTAACCAAACTTTGTGATGTTTTAGTTTCCTGCTCTGAGTGCTCTGAGCTTTTCAGTTAATGTGTAAATCTTGACTTTTTTACCTACCTATGTAATTGTAAAGCTTTGCCAAATCCTTTGTTCTGCCCTCTCCCAAAAACTACGATATAATCACTGCCCCTGTTCAATAAAGTTGCTGTAGATTTGGAAAACTTCTCTTAGTTTTTCATTTCTGCACGCCGTTCAAACTTCCCTGTGTTTTTTCCTGCCAAGAGGACTCTGCAAAAACCCACGACCTCCTGAGGAGAGCTAGCTGGTAGCAGGCAGCCGGAAACAGTCGGCAACAGCAGGTACTGGGAACTGATTTTAGATCTAAAAGTGCTCCTTATTACTGGGCCATCTCTCCAACACCTCAAACATTTTTTTCATGTTCTAGAGTTTTGTGGTTTTTAAAAAATATTTTATTATTTTTATTTTATGTCTATGAATGTATTGCCTGCATGTGTGTAAATGCACTTGTGTTGTGCAGTGTCCACGGAGGTCAGAAGAGGG
Source organism: Rhizomys pruinosus (assembly GCA_009823505.1). Lineage (NCBI taxonomy): Eukaryota > Metazoa > Chordata > Mammalia > Rodentia > Spalacidae > Rhizomys > Rhizomys pruinosus. The sequence goes on from VZQC01002875.1 coordinate 5,969,003, forward strand.
TGTTAGATCCCTTGGAACTGGAGTTACAGATGGCTGTTAGCCACCAGGTGGGTGCTGGGAATCCAACTGAGGTCCTCTGCAAGAGCAGCCAGTGCTCTTAACCGCAGAACCGACTCTCTAGCCCCTGTGTTGTTTCTAAGAACCCAAATTTATTAGTATAATCTGTTTTTCCCTTGATTCAACTGTGATGTTTTAATCATTTTATTTTAGGACCTATGCCCAGAGATTTATACACTGTATTACAATTTCAAATTAAAGTCCCACAAGCTTTGAAAAGCATTCTGACCACGTTCTTCAAATCCTCCCAAGGCTTTGGACCTTATTAATAACCTCTTTCCAACTTCCTTCATTTTTAAAGAGGTTGAGCATCTTTTCTCCAGCATGTTTATCTCCAGAGCTAATTCAGGCCTGGAGTTTCTTCCAGAGTTTCCTGGTGGAGTGTTTTCAGAATGAAAAGGCATTGGTTAGGGGGCTGGAGAGATGGCCTAGCGGTTAAGAGCACTGACTGCTCTTATAGAGGACCTGAGTTCGATCCCCAGTACCCACATGGCGGCTGAGAGTCGTCTTTAACTCCAGGTCCAGAGGAATCCAACACCCTCTTCTGACCTCTGCAGCATTGCATGACATGAGTGTGCAAAACTACAAGCAGACAGTACACTCATACACATAAAAAAATTGAAAAAAATATTTTAATAAAGAAAGGGCATTGGTTAGAACAGCATTTGAGGCAGTGTTGACATGATCACTATTTTAGGATTATGAATGAGGCTTATATTTTTTTCTTTTTTTTTTTTTCTTTGTCTTTTTGAGACAAGGTCTCCCTGTAGCTGGCTGTCCTGGAATTCACTGTGTAGACCAGGCTGGCCTTAAACTCACAGAGATCCACCTGCCTCTGCCTCCCAAGTGCTAGGATTAAAGGCGTGCGGCCACCCCATGCCTGGTGGGGCTTATATTTTCTATTCTGTATCAGTTCTAGTTTATGACTATTGTGCCACTGTACAGTAGGGTAGTTTTCAATTCCCTCTCAAATGTCTTAGTTTACACTGGAAGTCATATTGTCATTTGTTATTTGAGGTATACACCAGAATACACTGTTATCCATTTATTGATATCTCAGCCAGCAGGTGCTGGATTGGAGTCCTTCACTGCTATATTATTAGAGCAGTGCCTAGCACCCAGTAAGTGCTTAATAAGTATAAATAAGTCAATACATAGATCCATGGCTTGGGGCTTGGCTCATTGCCACCTGAGCTACTGGATTCTGTTAGCGATGAATATGAAGGAATGATTTTAGGGTATACAACTCATGGTGCCTGCCAAAACACACATTTGGGATTTTGATAGATATTGTCAAGTTGTTCTCCATGGGACTTAGCCAGTTTACACTCCCACCAGCAATATGTGTTAGCATCTGTTTCTCTAACCTTCATCCACATGGTGTTATCAAAATTTTTGTCTGTGCCAATCTGGAAGTTTAATTTGCATTTTCCTTATTATGTAGAAGTTTGAGCATATTTTCACATGTTTAAAGGCCATTTGAAATTTATTTCCTGAGAACTGTCTATTTATATCCTTTGCCCTTTTTTTTTTTTTTTTTGAGCGAATTATTGGTCTTTTCCTTATCAATTTGTAGGAAAGCAATAGTTGTTCTAAGTTTTTCGTATCTTTTAGATTTGGTTTGTGGTGGAGTTACTAAGCAGAATTTTAAAAATAAATTTAGGGGCTGGAGAGATGGCTCAGCAGTTAAGAGCACTGACTGCTCTTGCAGAGGACCCAGATTCAAATCCCAGCACCAACATGGCAGCTAAGAACTGTCTTAGGCCTGGTGATGGTGCATACCTTTAATCCCAGTACTTGCGAGGCAGAGACAGGCAGATCTCTGTGAGTTCAAGGCCAACCTGGTCTACATAGCAAGCTCCAGGACAACTGGGACTAAAGGAAGACCCTGTCTCAAAAAGACCAAAAAAAAAAAAAGTTTATATTTAACTTTTTTTTAATAGCTTCTGGGTTTTTTTTGTATTAAACTTAGAAAATGCTTTTCTAATTACTATATTTCAGAATAATTCTCCCATATTTTCCTCTTTTCAGGTTTTCAGTTTTCCTATATAAATCTTGGTCCATATGGAATTTATGTATTTATGTACTTGCTTGCAGTGCTGGGGGTTAAATCCAAGGCCCATGCCTGCTAGGCAACATCTATACTGAGTTATATCCCTAGTCCTCCATCTTGAATTAATTTTGGTGTAACAACTTACATTGTTTACCAAATATTTTATCTTTTCTTCACTATTGGAAACCTTAACCAGCTCCTGATTTTCTTTTTTTTTTTTTCTTTCCAGAATAAGCATTTCTTTATTTGAAATAGTTTTTAACACATATAAAATAAACTTTGTTGGTTTGTTGATCTCAGAAGTAAATGAGGTTACTGGAAATATTGAAGCATAGAAATGTATAAGTTTGAATGAAATCACACTAGAAGTAGCCACTGTCCATATTTTATTTATTTATTTATTTATTTTTATAATTATCTGATTTTTATTTATTTATTTATTTATTTATTTATTTATTTATTTTTTGCCAGGATAAAGCAGATAGTGCACTGTCTTTATTTTTATTTATTTTTTCACATAAATTTATTTATTTATTTTTAACAAATCTAGACCCGTGTTCCCGCTCATTCCCCCACCCTGCCAGAGCTCATGCATTCTGCCAAACATGCTTTCCATCTCTCAGTCTTTCTCAGTATTTTCCATTCTGCTTCTGAGGCTTTTTTCATTCCTTTCCTCTTGAATGGATGAGTGTTTGATTTCCTTTTTCGTTTCCTCTTCTGATTTCTTTAGTGTTTCTATTTCTTTTTGGAGCTTCTCGATCTCTTTTTGTAGCTCTTTTGTTCGCTGGTTGGTTTCTTTTTCTTTTTCAGCATGGGATCTTTTCAGTGTTTCTACTTCCTTCTGGAGCTTGTCATTCTCTCTCTCTCGGTCCTTCTTGAGTTCCTCATTCTCTTTTCTTAGTTCTTTAATTTGTTCTTTATGATCTTGTAGTTCTTTAAGTATGTTCCCAATTGTGTTTCTGATGTCTGTGTCCTGGGGCATCCCCAGAGGGATCCCACTGCAGGAGTCTTCCATAGGGTTGGTAAAGCTTGGCACGGGATTATCCTGCCCCTTTCCAGTGTAGTCTCTTCTTCGTGATCCTGGCATATGGGCTTCTCCTTGCCTGTATTCCAATGTGAGTCCTAAATGCCTCTTCACTGTGTTGAAGGCTTGCTTTGCTTGCCTCCTTCAGATGCTTTTTTTTTTTTTTTTTTTTGGGGGGGGGGGGGGACTGCGCTGGGCTCAGGAGATCTCAAATCTCAAGAGTCACACAGCGTGCCTTTAATAAATACCGGTCGGAGTATAACTCCGCCCCCACAGCCACTAGATCTAATCAAGCCAAAGACCACACCTTTAATCCCAGCTGGGAGGATAACTCCAACCTCACAGCCACAAAGGCCAATCAAACCAAAGACAGCAGGACCAAAGAGGCACCCAGTTCCTACCTGTCTCCCCCTCTTCCTGCCGCTGGGCTCAGGAGATCTCAAAATCGCTCCTGATTTTCAAAGGCTGGTTACTATGAAACTTTAATATGCTATACAGTTCTAAGGACTAGATTTAAAAGGCAAAGCATCTGGAAGAAAATTTTAATTTGTAGTTTCATGTCTTATACTTTCTCATTTATTATTATTATTATTATTATTATTATTTTGTCTTTTTTTGAGACAGGGTCTCCCCTTTAGTCCCAGTGGGGGCCTGGAGCTCACTATGTAGACCAGGCTGGCCTTGAACTCACAGAGATCTGCCTGCCTCTGCCTCCCGAGTGCTGGGATTAAAGGCATGTGCCACCACACCCGGCTTCATTTTATAATAACACTAACTTTTGTTAAGAATTTTTGGGTTAAGTATAATGCACATGATAAATTGTGCAGAGAATCTATAAAACTTAGAGCATGGTGGCAAAATGAATACTTGTGTATTTTCTTACCCAGGAGAGCAGGAAATCTTAGTCAATAATTTGAAAGTTCTCGTGCTGGAGAGATGGCCTAGCGGTTGGGAGCGCTGACCGCTCTTGCAGAGGACCCGGGTTCGATCCCCAGCATCCACATGGCGGCCGAGGGCCGTCTGAAACTCCAATTCCAGGAGAACACCAGTTCCAGGGGAATCCGACATCCTCTTCTGACCTCCGCAGCACGGGTGCACAGACTTGCATGCGGACAGTGCATTCATGCACATACAGAAATAAATAAAATTAATAAAAAAAAATTAAAAAAAAAAGAAAGTTCTCTATGTGCTCTACTGAAATCATATTCTTCCCTCAAGAGGCAACCACTATCTGATTTATTTGGTAATTATTCTTTGCTTTATTGTATACTTTTACAACCTTTATGATTCTTTAAATACTATATTGTTTATTTTTGACAACTCAGTACTAAGTCATTTCATCAATCTCTTTTTTTTTAATTTTTTTTTTTTTTTTGGTCTTTTTGAGACAGGGTCTCCCTGTAGCTCTGGCTGTCCTGGAACTCACTCTGTAGACCAAGCTGGCCTTGAGCTCACAGAGATCTGCCTGCCTCTGCCACCCATCAATCTCTTAAAAGATAAGTTGAATGGGGGCTGGAGAGATGGCTCTGTGGTTTAGATCACACACACACACACATGTGGAGGTCATTGATTTGGCTAGGCTGATTGGACACAGAGCTGCAGGGATCAGCCTTAGCCTTAGAAGCAGAATGGAGGAAGCAGAACAAAGAATATCAGACCTGGAAGATAACACAGAAAAACTAAAAACCTCAAGGAAAGATTATGAAAAATTTTAAAAATACACAAAAATGGAACAACCAGGAGCTGTGGGACACTATGAAAAGATCAAACCTCCGCATCATAGGAATAGAGGAAGGAGAAGAATCCCAAGAGAATGGTATTGATCAGATCATCAACAGAATAATAGATGAAAACTTCCCCAAACTAAAAAAGGACAAACCAATACCAATACAAGAAGCACATAGAACTCCAAACAGACAAGATCAGAAAAGAAATTCTCCACGCCACATCATAGTTAAAATGCTAGACACCCAAAACAAAGATAAAATCCTTAAAGCGACAAGAGAAAAACAAGTGACCTATAAGGGGAAACCTATCAGAATAACAAAGGACTTCTCAACGCAAACGATGAAGGGAAGAAGAACATGGAGCAAAGCATTCCCAGTGTTGAGGGACAATGGATGCCAGCCCAGGTTACTATACCCAGCAAAAATGTCAATCATAGTGGAAGGAGAGAGGAAAATCTTCCATGACATAAACAACTTGAAAGAATACATGTCTGGAAAACCAACCCTTCAGAGAATACTTGAAGCAATTCAAAGAACAGAAGAAAGGAGCAACCAACCCCAGGCACCTAGAAGGAGAAATCAATAAAAGCATAACTGCAGAAGTAGAAACCTAAATCAAAACCACAAATGGATAATAAGGCAAAAGGAAGCAACACAAACCTATCAGTCATAACCTTAAATATTAATGGACTAAATTCCCCAATCAAAAGACATAGACTGGGAGACTGGATTAGGAAACAGAATCCATCGATATGTTGTCTACAAGAAATACATCTTACCTTCAAGGACAGGCACCACCTTAAAGTGAAGGGATGAAAAAAAACATTCCAAGCAAATGGTACCAAAAAGAAAGCAGGTGTTGCTATTTTAATATCGGATAAAATAGACTTCAAAGTAAAAGAAATCTGCCTGCCTCTGCCACCCATCAATCTCTTAAAAGATAAGTTGAATGGGGGCTGGAGAGATGGCTCTGTGGTTTAGATCACACACACACACATGTGGAGGTCACTGATTTGGCTAGGCTGATTGGACACAGAGCTGCAGGGATCAGCCTTAGCCTTAGCTTTGTCTTCATACCGTACTTTTGAAAATTTCTCTATATTTATATTTCAGTCTTTATTTTGATTTTTCAGTTCTGTTTTCATGTTTTGAAGTTTCACATGCTCATTCTCACATTTAGATGATTTTTTTTTTTTTTTGAGACAGGGTCTCCCTATAGCCCCAGCTGGCTTGGAACTTACTCTGTAGACCAGGCTGGCCTTGAAATCCCAGAGATCTGCCTGCCTCTGCCTCCCAAGTGCTAGGATTAAAGGCGGGTGACACCACACCCCAATTAAAGACAGTTCTTAGCTGCCATGTGGGTGCTGGGAATTGAACCCGGGTCCTCTGCAAGAGCAGTCAGTGCTCTTAACTGCTGAGCCATCTCTCCAGCCCTGGTTCTTGTCTTATGGAAACAAAATAGTCTTTACTTGCTGAGAACATTAGAGAGTATTTTTTGAAGTTTTCTTCTCCCTTCAGTTTCTATTTTTTTTTTCTATTTTCTTTAAGGAAGTCTCTTTCCTCTTCTCCTCTTCCTCCTTCTTCTCCTCTTATTTTTACTCTTTTTATATAAGTATTTTATTATTATTTCTTTTAATTTTGTGTATGAGTGTATTACCTGCAGGTATGTAAGTACATACCATGTTGTGGAGTGCCCAGGGAGGTCAGAAGAGGGCATCAGATCCCCTGGAACTGGAGTTAAGGATGGTTCTTAGCCGCCATGTGGGTGCTGGGAATTGAACCTGGGTCCTCTGCAAGAGCGCTTGGTGCTCTTAACTGCTGAGCCATCTCTGCAGCCCCTCTTGTGGATTTTTTTAAGTCCTCCATGGTCACAAAATGGTTGCCATAACTCTAAACATTACATTCACAATTGACATTGAAAGAGGAAGAAGTACAGATATTCTTCCTGTGTAGTTCTCTTTATCAGGAAGCCAAGTCAGTCCAAAGTTATGTTACTTTTATGCCAGCCACATTCCCACAACTAAATCAATCATAGCAGCAGGGATATAAAGCCATCAGAGGTAGGGGAAGGATCCACTACTCAAAGTGTATTCTGCTTCATACATGCACAGACTTGGACTTTGTGAGGAAAGAATAAAATGTAAATCATTGTCACCTGGGTGAGTAACAATGCCCTTCATGCTGCTCACATAAGCAGCTCACACAGAATATTGTGGACTATTGCCTACTTGATAAACAGTAAGCAAAATCAGATTAAAAAGATGTCCAAGCACCTCACAATTATGTAATGTCATTTAAAGACTGATTTTTCTTTTTAAATTTTGTATGTATTTGTTTGTGTACATGTGTGAGTGCAAGTACCTGCTGTGTCCAGAAGAGAAATTTTGATCCCCTGGAGCTAGAGTTATAGGTGGTTGTGAACTGACTTTAGGTGTTGGGAACTGAACTTAGGTCCTCTGCAAGAATGGTACGTGCTTGTAATTGTTAAATCATATGTCCAGCTCCATATACTGTTATTTAAAGTGCAGTAGCCAATCTATCAGAACAAGGGTAGAGAATTTTGTAAGAATGAAATAACTGAACAGAATTAGTAATTGTTTCAGGAGTTGGACTTAGGAATAAAGGTAAGATAATAGAGTAAGAATTTGAGTCGGGTGTGGTGGCGCACGCCTTTAATTCTAGCACTTGGGAGGCAGAGGTAGGCGGATCTTTGTGAGTTCAAGGCCAGCCTGTTCTACACAGTGAGTTCCAGGACAGCTGGAGCTACAGGGAGACCCTGTCTTGAAAAGACAAACAAAAAAAAAAAAAAAAAAAAAAAAAAAAAAAAAAAAAAAAATAGAGTAAGAATTTGATTAAATTTCCCAGTTGTAACAAGAGACATCACATTATTAATATCAAAAAGATCACAGAAAATACAAAGGGAAATGTATTTGAAGGTTTTCGGACTTCTACTCATGAAAGAACTAGTTCTCGGCTAGTGAAAAAGAGGATGTTCCTGTGCAGTTGTAGATAGCTTGTTCTACTTTGATGAATTATTAGAAGACTCAGAAAAAGTTATGTTCATTTAAAATAAATCATTAATAATACAATTGACTATAGCTTGTGAAAAAGAAGAAACAGCTATTTGTAGTTCTGTTTGAAGTATTACTTTCTGAGCTCTGTGGGGAATGTGCCCTTGAGCTCTTAGTGCCACACAATGAAGCTTTCAGTTTCAGCAGAAACAGAACCGACTAAGGTCTAACTCGTATCCTAGGAAAATTCAGAGAGGGCCAGAGTAGGTCTGATGGCTTGACAACCAGAAACAAGGACTTGGAGACTGATGACGACCCACTGCATCAGTTGCTGAGAACCTTCCTCGAGCGTCCTTGATGGCCACCCACCATTAAAACTCAGGCTAGAACTGTGGCTCCCTAGAAGAGTAGAGGGTTAGGGTAGCAGTTCAAGTGTCTGCCATGCCATTTATTAACCAAATAACTCTTGAGGGTGTGGTGTGGTGTGTGTGTGTGTGTGTGTGTGTGTGTGTGTGTTTGCATATGTGTCAGAGGTCAACTGAGTGTTGGTCTTTGCTTTCATCTTGTGGGCTAGAGAGATGGCTTGGCATTTAAGAGCACTGGCTGCTTTTGCAGAGGACCTGGGTTCGAATCCCAGCATCCATATGGCACCTAACAACAGTCCCTAACTCCAGTTCCAGGGGATTGATGCCCTCTTCTGACCTCTGACATTGCACAACATGAGTGCATCTACCTACTTGCAAGCAATACACTCATAAACACAAAATAAAAATAATAAAATATTTTAAAAAGACCAGATCTCTTTGTCCTGTGCACACAAAGCAAGCTGGCCAGCAAGCTTCTGACGAGCTCCTGTCTCTGCTTCTCATCTCATCATAGGCCACTGGATTTCAGACACATGTTACTACATCTGGCTTTTATGTGGGTCCTGGAGATTCAGACTCAGGTCCTGACCCTTTAAGTGGCAAATGCTTTAACCACCGTGCTATCTCAGCAGGCTCATGGGTAACTCTTTGGAGCCTCAAATTCATCATCTGTAAAATAGGGATAAAGATTTTTTATAGGTTTTTGTGCATTAAGTGATGTGTTTAGCATTTAGGTGGGTAATAAAATGTCTGAGGTGATCGAATATAGGGAAGCCACACTTTGAAGAAAAGAATGGGAGATGGGCAGAGCGCTTGACCTTCTTTGCCCTGCAATAGCTGCTTATAGAAGATTTATTGTGCTAATTCATTTTCAGTCTGGTCACAACAGTATTTAAGTTTTCCCTGGAAACTTTTGAACCTGTGGTTTGGTTTTCAGTTACTGCCGAACAAACTAAGATGAAAACTAATGATTTGAACTAACAGCAGCTTTATGATGCTCCCAGTTTTATGGGTAAAGAACCTGTCAGGGACCAGTGGCTCATTTCCATTCTACAGTGTCTGGGGTCTCAGCTGGGGGATTTGAATGGCTAATGGTGACTCAAAAGAGTTGGGAGCTGGGATCATCTGGGATTTCTATGCTTAACAAGTCAGGTGACTTCAGGTCTGAGCTTAGCTGGGCTGTCGCCTACAGCCCCTGCTTTGGGTATCTCTCTAGAACATGGGCTTCTTATAGCATGGTAGGTGGATTCCAAGGGAGAGCGCCCATACAGCCAATAGGCTAAAGGTCCTGGGGGAAGCTTGTGTGGCCTTTTCTGACCTGGTTTCAGAAAGTAAGAAATAAACATTTTTAGCCAGGTGTGGTGGTGCACGCCTTTAATCTTAGCACTTGGAAGCGGAGGCAGGCAGGTAGATGCCTGTGAGATCAAGGCCAGCCTGGGCTACATAATGAGTCCAGCTGGGGCTACAGGGAGACCCTGGCTCAGAAAAAAAGAAAAACAAAACAAAACAAGCACTTTTGGTTCAGCATGTTGGTATTTATAATCAACTGACAAAAGAAAGCTCAGATTCAAGAGGTAAATGAAATTCTACTTGGTGGGTTTGTGCAGGTATGCTTGCTTGTGCAAGCTTGTGTTTGTGTGTGTGTGTGTGTGTGTGTGTGTGTGTGTAAGACAGTGGTTGATGTTTGGTTGACTTCCTCATTCTCTATTTGAGACAGGGTTCTCTCTTCACTGAACCTGCAGCTCACCATTTTGTCTAGACGGATGGCTCGTGAACCTCCAGGAACCATCCCCACCCCAGCACTGGAGTACCAGGTGTGTAGCACCATGCTCAGCTCTTCCATGGGTGCCAGGGATCCGAACTCAGGTCTTCATGCTTGCTTAGCATACACTGTAGCCACTGCACCCCCTCCCCAGCTCCTAGACTCCACTTCTTGATGGGAGTGGCAAGCTCACATTGAAAAGAGCATAGAAGACAGGGATCAACTTTTGAGGCTTCTTTTTAAAATTTTTATTTTATTTTTTATAATATATTTTGCTTTATTGTATTTTTTCCTTTTTTAAAATATTTTTTAAATTTTTATTTATTTTTGTATGTGTATGAATGTACTGTCTGCATGTAGGTTTGTGCACCCATGTCATGCAATGCTGTGGAGGTCAGAAGAGGGTCTCGGATTCCCCTGGAACTGGAATTCTCCTGGAATTGGAGTTACAGATGGTTCTCAGCTGCCATGTGGGTGCTGGGGATCGAACCCGGGTCCTCTGCAAGAGCGTCGGTGCTCTTAACCACTAGGCAATCTCTCCAGCCCTCAGCTGACTCTTAAAAGTACAGTGGAAATGTTCCAGACATGGTTTCAAATAAGAATAGCAAGCTATAGCTCAGACTGTATGATTTTGTTTTTATTTGTACATATGCAAAGTTTTGTGTTTGCATGCCTGAGTGCCTGTTTATACAGGGTACGTGAAACAACAAGGACACAAAATGAGGGATGCTAGAAATACAGCTTAATTCTTTTCCAAAACTCAGTTTATGAGTTCTGTTCCCCATACTCACTTCCAGAGCCTATTTCCCGCCCCCCATCCTTTTGTGTGGAGAGAGTGGTACCGAGTTGCTTCCACATGAACATTGCTTCTGAGGTTTCTTAGTCACTTTACATCTCAACACTTCCTCTCCAGAAGATAACAAACACAAAAGTGCTAGAAAGGAAAGCAGGCTGTAGTGGCACATGCCTGCAATCCCAGCACTTGTGAAGCTAAGGCAGGAGGATTCCTGTGAATGTGAAGTCAGCTGGATTACATACTGACTTCCAAAACAGCCTGGGCTATGGTGTGAGACCCTGTCTCAAAACCAACCAACCATCTATCCAACCAATCACCCAACTAAACAAACAAACAAACAAACAAACAAACACACACCAAAACCAAAAATGGACCAACCAAAAAGGAAAGTACAATAGTTAAAATTTTATATGCATTGGGAAGATGATGATTGATATTCTGAATGATGAGAAAATTAGGGAATGTCTCCCTTTTATTTTTTTATTTTTATTTTTTGTCTTTTTGAGACAAGGTCTCCCTGTAGCCCCAGCTGTCCTGGAACTCACTCTGTAGACCAGGCTGGCCTTGAACTCACAAAGATCCGCCTGCCTCTGCCTCCCAAGTGCTAGGATTAAAGGCGTGCGCTACCATGCCCGGCTAGCTTAGAAGTTTTAACTTGCTTAGTGGGTCATTCTAAGGTCAGGAGAACTCTGGGTGTGCAGTCTGGAGTGTTGGTATGTGCTTTGTGCTAGAAACTTAGATCCAAGTCCAGATTACAGATCTGGACTCACATGGCCCCTGAGGGAAGGGAGGGGAAGCTGTTTTCTTGGCAGTCTCAGCAAAGTTGCCTCAGACCAGAACTTGTTCCCACTGCCAGTTGGTGTCTGTCCTAATGTAATGTACAAGGGAATGCTTTGCAACCAAGGGAAAGGAAGAGTCCTTTGGAGGTGCTAGTCTTCTTCAGACTGCTGGGAGATTCCTGGGATGAGAGGACAAGTGTGTGTTTCCTTGTGGCTTTGACTTTGTATTTTAAACTGATTTATCAACTGGAAACCTAAAAAAAAAAAAAAAAAAAAAGGAATCAGGGGCTGGAGAGATGGCCTAGCGGTTTAGAGTGCCAACCACTCTTGCAGAGGACCTGGGTTCGATCCCCAACACCCACATGGCAGCTAAGAAACATCTTTAACTCCAGTTCCAGGGGAATCCGACACCCTCTTCTGACCTCTGCAGCATTGCACGACACTGGTGCACCAACCTACATGCAGACAGTACATTCATACACATGCAAAAATAAATAAAAAATTAAAAAAAAAGGAATCAAAGGAAAGCTTAAATAAAGGGACAGAGGAAGTTTCCAAATGGCTGAAATCAGTACAAACACCAGGATTTAAGCTCTGGAAGTCATATAGAAGTGAGTGTTTTAAGACAGGGTAAACAGGTCATGTACTTTTTAAAATTTTTTTTATTTTTTATTTTTTTCTATGTGTATGAATGTACTGTCTGCATGCAGGTTTGTGTACCTGTGTTGTGCAAATGCTGCGGAGGTCAGAAGAGGGTGTTGGATTCCCCTGGAACTGGAGTTCTGGAATTGGAGTTACAGAAGGTTCTCAGCCGCCATGTGGGTGTTGGGGATCAAACCTGGGTCCTCTGCAAGAGCAGTCGGTGCTCTTAACTGCTAGGCTATCTCTCCAGCCCAGGTCATGTACTTTTTTAAAAAATTATTTTTTATTGAGTTTTTATAATTTACGTATAATTTGACAGTATTTAGATCCTCCTTATCTACATCTCCCCTGATTTCCCCCACCCAATTAATTTAATGGATTCGACTATATATAAAATAAGGCCTATAGAATCTAATTTCTGTCCCCAAATGTCCTTCAGTGTGGGTCTATCCTCTGGAACCTGGTTAACCTACCAAGAGTCCCGCCCCTCCTAGAATCCATCTGTTGCCACAATTTCCTGAGGTTGGGTTGGGGTTTCTTACCCACTTCCTCCTATCTATGCTGGGATTTTGTCTAGTTTGAGCTTGCATGGGACTTGTGCATACTGTCACCATGGCTGTGAGTTCATATGAGTAACTGACCAGCTGCCTAGAAAACTGTTTCTTTGTGGTCTTCTACCACCTATGGCTCTTAAAATCTTTCTGCCCCCTCTTCTGCAATGATCTCTGAACTTTGGGAGGCAGAAGTTTGATATAGGTGCCTTATTCAGGGATAAGTGCTCTGCAGTCTTTATTTCTCTGTACACTGGCCAGTTGTGGGTTTCTGTGTTAATCATCATCTGCTGTAGGAAGAAATTTCTCTGGTGAGAGTTGAAGAGATGCATTAATCTATAAGTATAATAACAAGTTTAATACAATAAGTATTTAGTAGAAAACTAGTATTAGGTTCTCTCCTATGTCCTGTGACCTGTGTAGCCTCAGGTTCCTAGGTCTGAAATCAATGTCAGTTATGGGCTCCATCTTATGAAGTGGAACTTAAATTCAAATAAGGATTGGTTGGTTACTCCCATAACATTGGTGCCACTATTTCCTGCATGGGTGTAACTTGCTGATCTGATTGTTATTTTAGTTCATAGGATTCACAGACCTATTGATTCAGGACATTTCCCCCTTACGAGAACTTAAGACCTACTTGTCCAAGAAGAGTTTAAGTAACCAGGTCTTGTAGAGTATTATGTGCCTATACAGCAGTGTGCTTACCACCTCACCTACCCAACAGGCTAACCCATTAAGCTAACCATGTCAACAGCTGAGTCGGTGACCTGGGCCCATGAGAATTCACCCAATCATCAGCATGCCTGGCATGTCCGCAGAAGGAGCAGAGCGGACTATCTATCTATCTATCTATCTATCTATCTATCTATCTATCTATCTATCTATCTATCATCTGTCTATCTATCTATCATCTATCTATCTACCATCTATCTATCTATCTATCTATCTATCTATCTATCTATCTATCTATCTATCTCTACCTTCCTCTGAATAAACGAGTCTGTAGCAGCTCTCTATCTGCTTGCTTTCACGTGACTCCTGGTGTCTGTGATGACTCCATGTCTCTCACCCCACTTCTCGGCTGTGACCTGAAACCCTCTGGCTGGACCAGAAAAGGTTGCAACAAGGCCTGGTGGTATAGGCCTATTTACTCAGGATGCTAAGGCAGGAGAATTACAAGTTTGGGGCCAGCCTAGGATACATACTGAGTTCAGTGCCAGTCTGGGCTATATAGTGAGACCAGGTCTCAAGGGAAAAAATAGCAATTTGGTATCCAAATGTTCACTAAATTTTTATTAAACTTTTTTTTTTTTTTTTTTTTTTTTTTTTTTTTTTTTTTTTTTTTTAAGACAGAGTCTCCCTGTAGCTCTGGCTGTCCTGGAACTCACTCTGTAGACCAGGCTGGCCTTGAACTCACAGAGATCTGCCTGCCTCTGCCTTCCAAGTGCTAGGATTAAAGACGTGCACCACCACGCCCAGCTAAACTTTTAATAACTAGGAGGAAAGCTATTTTCACTACCATAAAAATCAATTGTAAAAATTGTATTAAAATACTTTATTTGTAGTTGAAGATTTTTCCTGCCTCGAATTTCTGTAGTGACAATGTTATCTTTCAGTGTTATCTTTTATTGTCTCAATAATAAAGTACTTAGGATAAATTTCTTGAATTCACATAGAATTTATTGGCTCTGATTAAAAATTGAAATGAGCTGGGTTTGGTGGCATGCCTTTAATCCCAGAGGCAGGTGGATATCTGTGAGTTCAAGGTCAGCCTGAGCTACATAGTGAGGTCCAGGCCAGACAGGGAGACCATGACTCAAAAAGACCAAAGGGAAAAAAAAAGTGAAATGGTCCAATTTATTTATTTATTTATTTAGAGACAGAGACTTGCTATGTGGCTCTAGCTGGCCTGGAACTCTTCATGTAGACTAGGCTGGCCTTGAATTTGTGGTAATCCTCCTGTCTCTGCCTCTTGAGTTCGGAAATTAGAGGCCTGTTTGTATACCCAGCTCTGGATTTATTTTTGACAGTATATTTCTTGTGAGTGCAACACTACCAGAAGCACAGACTTGAATAAAACAATTATTACATATTGTCTGTATTTGGAGTCCCTGTTATGGTTCAGATCTTTAATGTCCACCAGGAGCCTATGCGTGAAAGGCAGGGTCACCAGACTGGACTGGAATGGAAACTTTATGAGATGAGGTTGGACTGTGAGGTCACTGGAGGTCTCCCTTGAAGAGACCACTGGGTCTCCAGCTGTCTTTTCTCATCTTTGCTTCCCAACAGTTACAGGTGACCAGTCTCCTTTGATATGAGCTCTTGTCATAATGTACTGTGTCACCCACCACAGACCCAAAGTGATAGACCCATGTGTCCTGGGATGGAAACCTCTGAAATCCTGATTCAAAATAGAACTTTCCTGCTTTTATTTTTTTTATATTTATTTACTTATTTGTTTATTTATTGGTATTTTTGAGACAGGTTCTCCCTGTAGCCCTAGCTGCCCTGGAACTCACTCTGTAGACCAGGCTGGCCTTGAACTCACAAAGATCTGCCTGCCTCTGCCTCCCAAGTGCTAGGATTAAAGGCATGCGCCACCACACCCGGCCTTTCTTGCTTTTAAATTGATTATCTGAGGTATTTTGTTACAGTAATGGAAATCTGACTAATACAATCCCTAATGGAAAATCTCATTGACATTTACTATGCATTTATGTGTTTATTATTTTGCACAAGGTCTCACATAGCCTAGGCTGCCTGAACTTGCTATGTAACCAAGACTTTCAACTCTTGAGTCTCCTGTCTCCACCTTCCAGCTCCTGGGATTACAGTTGTATACCACTATGCTTGCTTACAGTTTTCTTTTAGATTTAAATTTTAGATTTCTTTCTTTCTTTCTTTCTTTTTTGTGTGTGTGTTTTTGAGACAGGGTCTCCCTTTAGCCACAGCTGGCCTAGAACTCACTCTGTAGACCAGGCTGGGCTTGAACTCACAGAGATCCACCCGCCTCTGCCTCCCGAGTGCTAGGATTAAAGGTGTGCACCACCACGCCGGACAAATTTTAGATTTCTAATAGACAAACATTATACAAAGTACATGATATGTGTATACTCCTTGGAATGACTAAATCATGCTAACAAACATATCCACTTTGTTCACTGTGAAAGAGTCCCTCTCTTCTCCAGTGGTCCAGTAACAGTTCCCTGTGTTGTAGTAGGAGAAGGGAAGGGTTAAAGAAAATTGCTTTGACCCTATTTTTAACTTTGAAAAAAAAAATGGCGATATAAAACAGGATTCTAAGAGATAAGGACAGCAGGGTTTGTGTCCCTTTAAGGTTGAAAAATGCAAATTATTTTCTTTTGGCAGATACTCCTAGTTCCTCCAGATGTCCACTAACTCTAATGTCTGATCATGAGTGCAGAATAAACAAATATTACTTTCCCTCCCTTTTCCTCCACAAAGACATTCTGTCTTATTGTCACAACTGATTATTATGTCTTTTTTTTTTACTTTTTTTAATTATTATTTATTTATTTTTGTATGTGTATGAATGTAGTGTCTGCATGCAGGTGTGTGCACCCATGTCGTGCAATGCCGCGGAGGTCAGAAGAGGGTCTCGGATTCCCCTGGAACTGGAGTTCTCCTGGAATTGGAGTTACAGACGGTTTTAGCCGCCATGTGGGTGCTGGGGATCGAACCCGGGTCCTCTGCAAGAGCGTCGGTGCTCTTAACCGCTAGGCTATTTCTCCAGCCCTGATTATTATGTCTTATGCCACAGATTATACATAATGCAACTGATGCCAACATAATCCCAGGTCTTATTGACGGTTCTAATGCCACCACACTTGGAGACTGCTGCACAAACCTCGTCCACTAGATTAAAGGGAGAAAGGAAAAGGGACGCCAGCAGCTATCCTTAAACCTTACTGCCAAAGGCTGATGACCTTTCCCTAGACCACCTGTTTCCATCTAACATCTACACCAGGCTGTCCATTGATTAGCTCTCTGCAGCCTAAATTCCACTGGCACACACTCACCACACACCAGTGATCGTGCTGATGGCACAGACTTCACAGGCTGGCATCTGATTGATTTTCCCCAGCCAAATTCCACTAGCAAACACAACTTAAGTCTGATGGGCTAAATACACTCGCGATAATAATATGGACTGGAGGTTCCTGTCTGATGGTGAAAAGAACCTATTTGTCCACAGCATCCTGTTTTTATACCCAGACTGACAGTTTATCTCAGGCCTACTTTCAGACCCCCTGCCTCATGTTCTGTAAATATCACGAGTACTTGTTAGAGTCTTTAATCCCAGGGCTGTCTCACGGATTTGCTAATGTAGGCAAATTTGCTAATGCAGGCCCCGCCTAGGGCCCAGGTTTCAGTGTAAACAGACAAGCATACCTCTATCTTTAGCACAATGTAGCCACAGGTAACCTCTTTCTACCTACACTTTATCTTTAAAACTCCAACTTCTTCTTCTTCTTCTTCTTCTTCTTCTTCTTCTTCTTCTTCTTCTTCTTCTTCTTCTTCTTCTTCTTCTTCTTCTTCCTTTGGTCTTTTTTGAGACAGGGTCTCCCTATAGACCCAGCTGGCCTGGAGCTCACTATGTAGACCAGGCTGGCCTTGAACTCAGATCTGCCTACCTCTGCCTCCTGAGTGCTGGGACTAAAGGCCTGTGTCACTATGCCTGGTGGGATTGTTATTATGTGTGTGTGGCATATGTGCTCATGTGTGCAGGTTAGCATATATACACGGAAGTTGGAGGAAGACTGTGTCTTGCTGTCTAAGTCTCTATCTTGTCCAGGGACCTCCTGTTATGTCCCTCAACAGTGTGCAGGACTGTACCAGCTTTTATGTGGGTGCTAGGTCCTGAACTCAGTGCTTACACAGCAAGCACTCTTACCCACTTAAAATTTTGTATTATTATTATTTATTTTATTTGCCCATTTAAAATTTTGTATTATTATTATTTTTATTTATGTATGTGTGTGTGTCTGTGTGATTGTGTGCTGTGCGTGTGAGTACTTGTGGAGGCCAGGAGAGGGTGTTCTATCCCTTGGAGCTGGAGTAACAGGTGGCTGTTAGATGCTTGCCATGGGTGCCAGGAACTGAATTCAGGTAATCCATAAGAGCAGCCAGTCCTCTTAACTGCTGAGCCATCTCTATAGCCCCAATTCTCGGATTAAAAAAAAAAAAAGGTAAATAACTTTGTTAAATGTGGCATTTAATCAGAGTCAAACACATGCTTTAAAAATAAATCTAGAGGCCGGGCTTGGTGGTGCATGCTTTTAATCCTAGCACTTGGGAGGTAGAGGCAGGCAGATTTCTGTAAATTCAAGGCCAGCCTGGTCTACAGAGAGAGCTCCAGGCCAGCTAGAACTATAGGGAGACTCTGTCTCAAAAAGACCTAAAAAGGAAAAAAATCCAGAACTGTTAGAGGTCAGCTCACAAATAGTGCCTGGTATCACCTCCTAGCTCCACAGGAGGGTTAGTTACAACCTTTTGAGGAAAGGTTGTAAAGGAAGGGCTCTTGAAAGTGATCAGTCAAGAATATGGCCCTGATCCAGGGCGGAACGTATTACTGTTCCACAGGTGAAGAACTCTGTACCACCTTGGCTGCATCGCTGATGATCTTTCTGTGTTCAAACTTCAGATTCTGAAAAAAAAAAAAGTAGGGGGAGAAGAAGAGGAAAGTTAAGTATATCTCTTGGACCTTTTGCTATGTCTGAACTAAAGTTCACACTATCTTTGACAAGTTGGTAAAATAAGTGGATTTTATTGGCAATCAGCTCTTGTAGGTCTAATTGGCAGCCTTCCTGGGAAGCCCAACCAGAAGAAAATACCTCAAGACCCTGGGCTTTTTAGTGTCTTTTCTCCATAGTGTAGATTTCACTGGTAAAATAGAAATAATAAAGTGGGAGTAAGGAAAATAAGTCAGAAGATACATTGAGTATCACTGTGCTAGACAATACCTCCTGATGCCTGGTCTGTTTCCTCTTCTTTTCTGGGCATGTCCGTGGACCATGTTTCAGTTTCCTTTATATACACTGTCATGTGAAGGATTCTGCCCAATGTAATGTGAGCAGAAGCGATGAAAGTCATTTCCAGGACTGATCCATAAAAGCCATCTCTTGGGGTAATTCTCAATGCTTGCTCCTCCTGGATGTTTGGAGTGGACACGACTCTCAGGGTTGACCCTTGGGGTATTTTGAAGATGATGGAGCTGCAAGAAGGTACCTAAATCCCCAGAGCATAGGCAGAGAATAAATGGCCAAATCAGTTCCCTGCATTGATCTGTGATGTTTGTGATAAATAAACTTTATTAAAACATAACTCTGAGAGTTTGAGAGTTAATTTTTTTTTTTTTTTTTTTTTTTTTTTTTTTTGAGACAGGGTCTCCCTGTAGCCCCAGCTGTCCTGGAATTCCCTCTGTAGACCAGGCTGGCCTTGAACTCACAAAGATCCACCTGCCTCTGCCTCCTGAGTGCTATGATTAAACGCATGCACTACCACACCCGGCTGAGAGTTAATTTGTTAAAGTAGCCAGTGATTAGGTTAGCTAAGCCTAGTGCCTAGCTTACAATAAGTAAGCAGTGAAGTTCTTTTTTTTTTTTTAAAGGTAGGCGGGGCATAGTGGTGGTGCACACCTTTAATCCCAGCAGAGGAGGCAGAGGCAGGTAGATCTTTGTGAGGTCAAGGTCAGCCTGGTCTACATAGTGAGTTTCAGGCCAGCTGGGGCTACAGAGAGACCCTGACTCAATAAAACGGGGGGGGGGGCAAGAGAGCCAAGTATGTTTGCCCATATCTGAAATACTACCACTTGGAAGGCTGAGACAAGAGGGTGAGTTAGAGGCCAGACTAGGCTACATAGTGAGTTTTAGGCTAGTCTGGGCTACATAGCAATACCCTCTCTCAAACAATAACAACAGAAAGAGAAGAGAGCCTGTCATATCTCATATAACATTACGTGCCTAGATGCCTATGTGAGACTAGGTGTGGATTTTTTTTAAGACTATGTATGGATTTTAACAAAAGCCATTATTAATTATTATTATTATTATTTTGGACAGTATCTTACTGTGTTTCCCAAACTTGTCTTGAACTTGTGGGCTCAAGAGATCATCCTACATTAGCTTCAAAGAAGCTGGGATTACAGGTGTGCACCACCATGCCAACCAAACTACCACATTTTGATCGTGAAGTTTCAGCTTCGTCATGGGTTCCTGAATGTATATTACTAGCAAATAAATATGTTGGGTTATAGACTTCAAATTATGGAGCTAGGTATAGCCTGCCATTATGGGACAACGTTATCAAAGGCTGTGATGCAAGGGAATGGAGCTGACTGAAGGAGAATCCAGTGCAAGGCTGTGGGAGAGAGGTCACTAGAAGGACACACACATCCTACCCTCTCTCTGAGATTTCATGAAACATAGTGACTTTCTTTGTTTTCCTGTGATGTTGCTCACACCCCCCCCCAAGTTTTACCTACATCTCATATAAGAAAAAGAAACTTGTGAATTCTGTGAAATTTAGTAGTTAGTAGAAGTCTCTATCAGTTCCCAACACTTAAATTTTATCTATCTATCTATCTATCTATCTATCTATCTATCTATCTATCTATGTTTAAGCCAATGTTTTATTGAAGCTCTGTGCATTTCATACAAATCAAATTATATTACAAATCAAATCTAGACCCGTGCCTCCCTCCCTGCCCCCCCACCAGAGCTCACACATTATGCCAAACATGTTTTTCAACTTTTTCTCAGTCTCTCTGAAAATTCTCAATGCAGAAATTTACTGTTTCGTGAAGAAGTTCACCATTTCAGTCAGTTCTTTGATGCAGACTTTTCTGTTGTTGTTGTTCTAGTTTGTCTTCCATTGCTGTGACAAAACACTCTGACCGACACCAACTTGGGGAGGAAAGGGTTTATTCAGCTTACATCTCCTGGGTCACAGTTCATCACTCAGGGAGCCTGAGGCAGGAACTCAGGGCAGGAACCTGGAGGCAGGAGCTGAAGCACAGGCCATGGAGGAATGCTGTTCATTGGCTTGCTCCCCTGGCTCATGCCCAGCCTGCCTTCTTATATGGTACACAACAACCTGCCCAGTGGCACCACTCATTGTGGGCTGGGCCCTCCCACATTGCCTGATAATCAAGACAATACTCCACAGATGTGGCCACAGGCCAATCCAATGGAGTCAATTCCCCAATTGAGGCTCCTTCAACCCAGGTGTGTCAAGTTGACACTCAAGCTATCCAGCACATTGTTGTTGTTGTTATTCCTTCCAATATCCATCACTCCAAAATATGCACATATGCATGCCACATATATCATAGGTTTTAGCATCTTCAGCTTATGATTTTTTTAAATTAGGCTGAAAGATGTCATGTTTGAAGTCTTTTCCTTGGCAAGCCCAAACCACCATCAGTTCTGCCCTTGTGTTCCACACTGGGCTTTTCCCTTCCCATGGTCACCAAATGAGGTCCAGTAAGCACCATGTCCTGTCTTGATCTTCCTGTACTGGTGTCCATGATACAGCCTGGGTAGTCCAACAATGGCAGTCTATACTCTGGAGAGGTGGAAACCGCAGTAGTAGCTCAGTCCACAAGTTGGATGTCTCAGTAGTCCCCATCTGGCACTGAAGGTTTGGAGGATTCTTGAAGAGACATGAGTCTGCAGTCTATATTGGAAGGTTGAAAAGCTGTGTCTTCTCACGTCTTTGAAGGACGGTAAAAGCAGTGGCATCTACAGGGTAGCTGCACTTGCCAGCAACATTTAAATTTTAAAGCAAATGTAGGTAGCACATTTTTAATTTTTATTTGTTTTGAATGAACCAAGCTTTAAATAGAGCTGACCAGATATGGCTACTTGCATGTAGCCTGAATTATCAGACAGAAATAAATAAAATTTAAAAAAAAATTAAAATTTTTTTATTTATTTCTGTATGTGTATGAATGTACTGTCTGCATGCAGGTTTGTGCACCCATGTCATGCAATGCCGCGGAGGTCAGAAGAGGGTGTCGGATTCCCCTGCAACTGGAGTTTCAGACGGTTATCAGCTGCCATGTGGGTGCTGGAGATCAAATCCAGGTCCTCTGCAAGAGCAGTCAGCGCTCTTAACCGCTAGGCCATCTCTCCAGCCCCGCTGTCTAAATCTTATAAGAAGAACTATCTTCCATGGTACTAGCTTTATTCAAAGTCCATTTGCCTTTGTGGGTGCAAGATAGCTGTCAAGCACTCCTGGGTCTGTATATTCTCATATCAGTGGAACAATGGAACCTCTCCCCTATCAAATAAAATGCAGGCCTTCTGTACTTATTAGTTTTTGTCAACTTGATGCAAACTAAAGTCACTGGAAAGAAGAAACTTCGATTGAGGAACTTCCTCCATTGGAATTTCCCCTGGGCTTGTCTGTGATTACTGACTGAAATGGGAGGTACCTGGGCAGATGGTCCTGCGCTTTGTAAGAAATGTGGCTGAGCAATGCAGCAGAAGCAAGCCAGTAAGCAGCATTCTTCCATGGTCTCTGCTTCAGGTTTTTTCCTCAAGGTTCCTGCTTGAGTTCCTGCTATGACTTCCCTCAGTGTGTGATGCAGAAGAATAAGCTGAGTAAATCCTTTTCTCCCAAGTCTGTTTTGTTGTTGTTTTGTTTTTGTTTTTCTTTTTGAGACAGGGTCTTCCCTATAGTCACAGTTGGCCTGGAACTCATTATGTAGACCAAGCTGGCCTCAATCTTACAGAGATACACCTGCCTCTGCCTCCTGAGTGCTGGGATTAAAGGCCTGCATCACCATGCCTGGCAGAATTATGTTTTTAATAATAATAATACATTTAATACCTCTCTATATAGCCTTGGCTGGCCTGGAACTTGCTGTGTATACCAGGATGACCTTGAACTCACAGAGATCCACTTGCCTCTGTCTCTGGAGTGCTGGGATTAAGTGCATGCAGCACCACACCTGGTTTTAATAATATTTTTACTCTTTGAACATTACATGCATTTGCGACATGTATATTAATCATGTACATCCACTACTACCTCCTTTCAACTCCTCCTTGTGCCACCCATCTCTCTCCAAGCTTCATGCCCTCTTTGTATTTACTTATTTTTCTTATTAATACCCCCCCACCCTGGAGTTCAATTATTGCTGCCCATATGCCCTTGGGTGAATGGCCAATTGGGACATGAGCAATCTATCAGTAGCCACATCCTCAAAGGAAAGAGACTGTCCCTCCCTCAGTGGCCACCAACAGCCAATAGCTCCTCTGATGATGGGGGGATCTGGGGAGGGAGGCTCCTGTGAGGGATTGTTTTGATGACCCAACCCATTGGGGATGGCATCACTCCCTGGGGTTGGGTCCTGGATTATATGAGAGTGGAGAGGGTGAGCTTAATAGTAGACATGCATGCATTCATTCTCTGCTTTTGGCTGTGGCTGTGGATGTGACTAGCTGCATTAATCAAGTTTCTGCTGTTTCGTCTTCTCCACAATGATGGATTATCACCTGGAACTGTGAATATATATATATATANTGGTCTGGAGGAAGGGACGAGCCTGCCAGAGACGAGCGATAAAGAGCCTGGAGCAGGGCGCAGAGGGACTCCAAGCTTGCCACCTGTGGCTGGACATGGGGCTGAGTCAAGCTCTCTGAGCTTCCTTGTTTCCTCAGTACAGCCTCAGGGGTTGTTGCCCAGCGAACTCCCAAATCCTGGTTGCTGATCCTGGTCCTGAGTCCCTGCCGATCCAGGGCTGAGGACCCACAGGCTGGGTTGAAGCTGGGATTAGGCTCAGATGAATGAATATATTTTATGTGCACATATACGTCATAGCCTGCATGTGGAGGTCAGAGGACAACTTTCAGGAGTTCCTTCCCTCCGTGTGGGTCCTGGAGATCAAACTCGGGTCATTGGGATTGGCAGCAAGCACCTTTCCCCAGTAAGCCAGCCCCCAAAATTTTAATTTTATTTATTTTCGTTATGTGTATGAATGTACTGTCTGCATGTAGGTTTGTGCACCCGTGTCGTGCAATGCCGTGGAGCACAGAAGAGGGTGCCAGATTCCCCTGGAACTGGAGTTAAAGACGGTTTTCAGCTGCCATGTGGGTGCTGGGGATCGAACCCCGGTCCTCTGCAAGAGCAGTCGGTGCTCTTAACCTCTAGGCCATCTCTCCAGCCCCAGCCCCCAAAATATTTTAATGAAATGTCTCCAAACAAAATTTAGACACATTTCGGCCACTTGCAGGACTTTATTTATTTATTTATTTTTTTGTCTTTTTGAGACAGGGTCTCCCTGTAGTCCCAGCTGTCCTGGAACTCACTCTGTAGACCAGGCTGGCCTTGAACTCACAAAGATCCGCCTGCCTCTGCCTCCCGAGTGCTAGGATTAAAGGCGTGCGCCACCACGCCCAGCCCTGAATGATATTTTTTAATGGAATCTAAGTGAGCAACTCAAGCTGCAATTTTTAAAATCAAACATTCAAACACAGTACAATTCAATTTGAAACTTACATGGTGAGGAATGAGAGTAGGCAAATATTATACTAATATGTTTCAACAAGATCAGTAAGAACACTGAAATTCATAACATACAGTAATCTCAAATCTGAGCCAAGACATTTCGGGCAGCATTTGCTGGCATTCTATGGCATGGCAGCATGTGCAGTGTGTATGTTGTGTATTCAGAAC
Organism: Rhizomys pruinosus; assembly: GCA_009823505.1. Lineage (NCBI taxonomy): Eukaryota > Metazoa > Chordata > Mammalia > Rodentia > Spalacidae > Rhizomys > Rhizomys pruinosus. Next base: position 5,993,476 of record VZQC01002875.1, read on the forward strand.
CAAGGCTGTGGTGGTTTGAATGAGTGTCCCCCATAGGCTGTAAGTATTCAGACATTTTTCTCTAGTTGGTGGCACTGTTTTTGGAGGTCTTAGAAGGTGTGGCCGTGCTGGAGGAAGTGCATTATTGGGGGCAGGCTTAGCGAGTTTAACAAGCCTCGTGGTCTACAGTTGCTCTCTCTGCTTCCTGTGCTCTTTGCGAGATATGACCCTCGGCATGCTTCTCCAGATCCAGCCGCCATGCCTCCCGCCACAATGGACTCTAATTCCCTGGAACCGTCAATTGTAAGCTCAAATAAACTCTTCCTTTTATAAGTTCCTTGGTCATGGTGCTTTATCACAGCAACAGAAAAGTGACTAATACAAAGGCTATACTGAAGTTGGATGATGCAACAGGTCAACTGCCACCAGAAATATCACAGATTCACTATGCATTTGCTTTTTGAATGAATTCTGGTTATGGCACATTTATGGATCATTTGCTGTTGCCAGTTTATTTTTTGATTTAGTTATGAAATCCCAGATAGGGGTGTGACCCACAAATTAAGAAGCTTAGGACTAGAGCAATTAAATGTGAGCATCAGGCTGAGTTTAGTAGTACACATCTGTAATTTCAGGAGTAAGGAATTGTGTGACATGGGGATAGTGAATTCCAGGTCAGCCTGGGTTACATAATGAGACACCTCCTCAAAAAAATACAAAGCAAAATGATGTGATGATCAGAGCCTCCTAGAAACATGGCGCTGTCAGGCAAAAGCCAACGAGCACTGTCCACAGAAATGGACTGATTATCATGACTTTAGCTCAGCACAGGCAAGATGCACAGAAAACCAGGTTGATAGTCCTGAGGATGCTGTTCACAGAGTGAAGGGGAAAGTTTAATAAATGATCTGAGGTTAATATGTGAGGAGAGACGTGATGCATTATCTGCGAAGGACACAGCGTCCCCATTGTGGAGAGGACAGGGAGACCAAGGCCAGGAAAGATAAGAGTACAAGAAATTAAAAAAAAAAATCAGCAGTTCTCTATGTGGGAAGCACAGCATCTCCCAGGAGGTGAAGTGAGCTTCAGTCATCCATCCATATTTAATGAGTTCTGATTAGGGACTGTTCGCCTTGAAGAAACAGTGAAGAACAGGTCGTTCCTGCCCACACAGACAGCACAAGAAATGAGGCATGGGTTTGTTTAGTTTCATTTGGCTTTGAAGCAGAAGTGACCTTGTGAGCTTGGTGGAAAAACACTGGAGGTTCTGTGAATACAGAAGAGGCAGGGACTGGGACAGCTGGAGGTCCTTTATGGCCAGAAATTAGCAACTGTCCTTATGAGCGCTGTTATTAGGGGGTGTCTGTATCTCATCTCTGTATGCTTCAGTTCTGAATTCCTTGAGGGAGAATCTGATTGGCCTAGCTTGGCTGAATCAGCTTATCTGACAATCAGATGTGACGCCACAGTCCTCATGGATAGTTTCCACACAGGGGCAGAGTAGGTAGACTGGAAGTCATTGTGTCTATGAATGGGGAGGTGGAGAAGCAGTCAGCAATTACAGCCAGTGTCCTCTGTGCTGATCTGCCCGAGGCACAGAGTTAAGTGGGAGTACGTGTGACGTATGTGGAGGCAAGGTTTAGAAACCCAACTCTGGCAAAACTGAGAACTTGGAGAAATGGGAAAGTAGGTGGTGTAGGAGGCATTTGGACTAGCAACTTCAATGTCTGCCCCCCCAATCAATCTCTCAGCTGTGCTGGGGCCTCGGTTGCATCCTACATCTACCAGTCTCACCAACAGAGACTAAATCTCTTTTGCAGCTTGTATTAGTCACTTTTCTGTTGCTGTGATAAACCACCATGAGCAAGGGAACTTATAAAAGGAAGAGTTTATTTGAGCTTATGATTGACTGACAGTTCCAGGGAATCAGAGTCCATTGTGGCAGGAAGCATGGTGGCCAGGACTGGAACAGCAAGCCGAGGTCACATCTCGCAATGAGCACAGGAAGCAGAGAGAGGGAGAGGCTGGAGACCTCAAGGCTTGTTAAACTCACTAAGCCTGCCCCCGGTGACATACTTCCTCCAGCACAGCCACACCTTCTAAGACCTCCAAGAACAGTGCCACCAACTGCAGACAAAATGTCTGAATACTTAAAGCCTATGGGGGACACTATCATTCAAACCACCACACAGCTTTAGTTACTGTCCTAGTTTGTCTTCCATTGCTGTGACAAAACACTCTGACCGACACCAACTTGGGGAGGAAGGGGTTTATTCAGCTTACATCTCCTGGGTCACAGTTCATCACTCAGGGAGCCCAAGACAGGAACTCAGGGCAGGAACCTGGAGGCAGGAGCTGAAGCATAGGCCATGGAGGAGTGCTGTTCACTGGCTTGCTCTCCTGGCTCATGCCCAGTCCGCCTTCTTATACAGTACACAACAACCTGCCCAGGGTGGCACCACTCATTGTGGGCCGGGCCCTCCCACACTGCTCGACCATCAAGAGAATACTCCACAGATGTGGCCACAGGCCAATCCAATGGAGCCAATTCCCCAACTGAGGCTCCCTCAACCCAGGTGTGTCAAGTTGACACTAAAGCTATCTAGCACAGTTACAGAATGATTTTGATTGGTTGTGGTTGATTTTTAGGTCCAAGTCCATTCCTCAATCAATTAACTTCATTTATAGAAGTAGAATAATATCAATTCCACACTAAGGCTGCCTGATAATTAAAAGACAGATAAAAATGACTGCTATCACATGGAGTAGGGATGGGCTCACAAGAGCCCATTCCTCCTCAAGCATGTAGAAGGAAATTAATGGCTGCTGCGGGGTGGGATGACCCTCACAAGGCCACACTCCTCTGTGGGGACATATAGGCAGTTGATGGTTTTTAGGGAAGAACAAGGCATTTTCTTCAGTGGTATAGTTTAATACATACTTCTGTAAGTGACCCTAATGAAACTCATTGGATCACCCCAAAAAAAAAAAGTTAAACTAGGAAGAAAAAGGAATCAGTGGTGAGGCAAGAGAGGGTGACAGGGTGAGAATATGATCAAAATACATTATATTCATATATGAAAATGTAACAAAATCTCGCTACATATATTTAATGTATGCTAAGAAAATGCACAGAAGAAAATGACTGCTATCAACTGCTTTAGGTCACTAGTCCATATTGGTTATTTATTGGCTGGAAACTTAGTGGCTTAAAGAATGAGAACAGGGGCTGGAGAGATGGCCTAGTGGTTAAGAGCACCAACTGCTCTTTCAGAGGCCCCGGGTTCGATCCCCAGCACCCATATGGTGGCTGAGAACCGTCTTTAACTCCAGTTCCAGGGGAATCCGACACCCTCTTCTGACCTCCTCGGCATTGAACGACATGGGTGCACAAACCTACACGCAGACAGTACATTCATACACATACAAAATAAATAAATAGGGGCTGGAGAGATGGCCTAGCGGTTAAAAGCGCCGACCGCTCTTGCAGAAGACCCGGGTTCAATCCCCAGCACCCACATGACGGCTGAGAACCGTCTGTAACTCCAATTCCAGGAGAATTCCAGTTCCAGGGGAATCTGACACCCTCTTCTGACCTCTGCGGCATTGCATGACACGGGTGCACAGACCTGCATGCAGACAGTACATTCATACACATTAAAAAAAAATGAGAACAATTTATGACCTCATTTCATCTCTGTGGTTTGACTTAGTTTGGTGGTTCTAACTCTGTGTGTCATCGTCACAGTCTAAGAGATGTTGATGGGGCTACATTCATCTGATGGCTCAAGGAGGGCTCGAGGATCTGATTGGAAGATGGCCCACTCCCACCTGAGCACTCTTACTCCGTTCCTCCTGGTGTGAGGCTCTCTGTAGATGATTTGTGCCCTTGTGACAGAGTGGCTGCCTTCTAGAATGATTAGCCTGCGAGTGGAGTGGAAGGTGGAGTACACGGTGGAAACTCGAGTGTCTTTAAAGGTCTACTCACTGTCATTTCTGCAATAACCTTTAAAAACTTTTTTTAGACAAGGTTTCACTTTGTAGCCCTGAATGGTCTATGTAGATTAGGCTGGCCTTGAATTCACAGAGATCCTCCTGTTTCTGCCTCCTGGTGCTGGGATTAAAGGCATGAACAACCATGCTTGGCCTAGCCTTTGTATTGCACAGTGTGTAGAAATGGGATAATAAATGTGATGTGAGTGATGGACTTTTACCGCTATCCTGCTAAAAATGCAGGCTCTGACAATGCAACACATTTTCATTTGGAGCCGGTCCTGTTGATTTTGGCCACTGCACATCATGAAAATGTAGCAGTGATCAAAAAGCATCGGAACACATTTTCCCATCAGGCGCCTATCCGACTCGGAGGGAGTTCTGCAAGTTTCACCAAGCTCGCTGCTGGCGATGCTGTTGGGTGATGGGCCCTACAGTGGCACATAGTGTTTGAAGTCAGCAGTCATTCAGACGTAAAAGTTCAGGCTACCTTTTTTTTTTTGTCTTTTCAAAACAGGATCTCCCTGTAGCCCCAGCTGTCCTGGAACTCACTCTGTAGACCAGGCTGGCCTTGAACTCACAAAGATCTGCTTGCCTCTGCTTCCTGAGTGCTAGGATTAAACGCGTGCACCACCACGTCTGTGGATAGGAACATCTTGTTCTTTGAGTTTTGGGTGACAAATACTGAATTTTCTATTTTGGAGATTTGCCAATCTCTTTTCTTTTTTGTTATTAATGCTTAGGTTATTTTTCATGGCAACAACCCAATTTATTCAGAGTGTTTCACTGCATTTATGTGAGCTGCTTACACCATCTTGAATTATTTAACTCAGTGTAAACACTGAGGTGCTATGCGTGTGAAAGATCCTCCACCATATGTGTTTATGGAATGTGCTTATTGAAGAGTCTTTTCCAAGAATAGCATCTGTTCCTATGCATCTTTTATAATATTTTGCATCATCTATATAATAATTGATCTCTATCATCTGATGATTTTTTAATTTAAAATATTTTCTTCTCTAATGCTTTTTGTCCTTTTAAAAATTATTTATTATTTTTATTTTATTTGTATGAATGTATTGCCTGCATGTGTGTAAGTGCACCCTTGTCATGCTTTTTTTGAGACAGGGTCTCCCTGTAACCCCAGCTGGCCTGGAACTCATTACGTAGACCAGGCTGGCCTTGATCTCACAGAGATCCACTGTCTCTGCTTTTGGGGTGCTGGGATTAAAGGTGTGTACTACCATGCCCAGTTTCCTCTAATGCTTTTTGATAAATAGTAGTCTTTTTTTTTTTTTTTTTTTGAGACAGGGTCTTGCTATGTAGCCCTGGCTGGCCTAGTATTTGCTCTGTAGACCAGGCTGCCTCAAACTCACAGAGATCCACCTGCCTATGTCTCTTGAGTGCTGGGATAAAAGTTGTGCACCACCATGCCTGGCTGATACATGATAATTTTCAATAAATAGCTCAATTAAAATAAGAATGATTGTCCAGGCTTGGTGGCACATGCCTTTAATCCCAGGACTCAGGAGGCAGAGGCAGGCAGATCTCTGTGAGTTCAAGGCCAGCCTGTTGTACAGAGCAAGCTCCAGGCCAGCTGGGACTAAAGTGACACCCTGTCTCAAAAAGACCAAAATAAATAAATAAGTAAAGAAAGAAAGAAAGATCAACAAAATCATCCCTGAGTTTTAAATTTTCCATCATGCATTGCATACTTTTCAAACAGAGCTGGTGCTGGAAGGATAGGTTACAGAAAGACTGCTTGCCTATCATGCACAGGCCTGAGTTTCTTCATGTCCAGAATGAAAAAAAGAAAGTAGGTGCTTTTAGAATAGTTACTTCTACTCACTTGTGTTTAGTGTTCATGAAGGCTGCTGCCTGCCAAGCTCTTCTCTGGGCTGAAACTTTGGGATAACTCTGGGTTCTTGTTTACAGTGCTCTCAGAAACTTTCCTTCTTGCACAAAATGGAGTTTCACAAGTCCACTTTTATCTAATGGCCACTTTTGAATTGCAAATACACCTTACCAGCCCTTGGCTGTCTCCTTGGAAAGAAAACTTAATAAATCCCTAACACGACTACCAGGGTCCGGTATGGACATAACTGAATTCAGAAAATAGTGAGACATGCCCTACGCTAGTGGTCACCCTACCTTCTTAATATAGATTTCCTTAAAATGTTATTGTTGGGTCTGGACTTCCCAGAATCCCAAGGGGCACACAGATGCCCACTTCCTTCAGAGGCTGTCAATCTTCTGACCTCTTCCTCTGTACCTGAGGTGCACCCCATGGCTATAAATGGGTGGGCCCCAGTCGGCATCTTGCCCCTGCCTTGTTGCTACTCATGTTCCACCACATGTCTGCAGGTGGCCGGTGCTGGCAGTCCCACATGGAAGTAAAGCATGTTCCTGAAGTGGCTTAAGCCTCAGGAGCCTTTTTATCTGGGGGCTGGGCGAGTATGGTTTCTAAATCCAATGATTTTTACCTTTACAAAAGAAAGAAGAAGGCGAGAATACAGGGATGCATAGAGAGAAAAAGGTCATGTGACTATGGGGGGCCAAGTGTGGAGGATGGGTCTACAAGTCATGGAGTACCAAGAAACTAGGAGTCGGGGCCTAGGACAAGTTTTCTCTTAGCTCTTCCAGGAGGAACCATGCCTGTCCATCCCATGACAGCTCAGGCTTGTAATTCCAACACTTGGGAAATAGAAGAAGGAGGATCAGGAGTTCAAGGTCATCTTCAGGAACAGAGTGAGTCTGAGGTCAGCCTGTTCCATAAGACCCTGCCTATCTCAAAAACAAAAAACAAAAAAACAAAAACCTTGCTTTTTGGCTGGATCAGCCATCTTCCAGTGATTTGCCAAAATGACAAGCACAAAGGGGAGAGGAGAGACCCCTGCTGCATGGTCTTGAGGCCTCATAGAAAACACAGAGCTGTTCCTTCAGCCAGATATATGTGAATCTACCAGAAGGGTGATATTCTAGACATTATGGGCATGGGTTCTGTTCCAAAAGGAATGCCCCTAAATGTTACCATGGCAAAACTGAGACAGCCTAGAGTGTCACTCAGCATGCTGTTGACATTGTTGTAAACAAGCATGTTAAGGGCAAGATTCTTGTCAAGAGGATTAATGTGCGTACTGAGCATACTAAACACCTGAAGAGCCAAGACAGTTGCCTGAATTGGGTGGAGGAAAATGATCAGGAAAAAAGGAAGCCAAAGAGAAAGGAAATTTGTTCAACTGATGTGCCAGCCTGCTCCGCCCAGAGAAGCACACTTTGTGAGAACTGGTTGAAGGAAGGCAGAGCTGCTGGGGCCCAATCCTTGTGAATTCATGGCTTAATGCACAAAAAAAGAAATAGAAGAACTAGCCTATTAAAAAAAGTCTTATATAAAATATACGTGGACTTAAAACTTACTTCCTAGCAGTTGCTCTTTCGAGTAATAGGCAGCAAAAGGGACACTGATTAAAAAAATGAGTAAGGGGTTGGAGAGATGGCTCAGCGGTTAAGAGCACTAACTGCTCTTGCAGAGGACCCGGGTTCGATTCCCAGCATCCACATGGTGGCTAAGAACCATCTTTAACTCCAGTTCCAGGGGAATCTGACGCCCTCTTCTGACTTCCGTGGCATTGCACGACACGGGTGCACATGCAGACAGTACATTCATATACATTAAAATAATAATAATAAAAAAAATGAGTGGGGGGTAAGAAAAAAAAGGAAATGAGTAAATAATTACACAGGAGGTAGGAAGATATTACAGATAGTTGGACCTGTTTGGGAACAGTCTTCAGGCTGCTTCGACACAGGACAGCATTGCAGATCTGGGTCAAATCTTATCTCCATCTTTAATCAACTCTGTGACTGGGTAGAATCTGAATAACTATCTTCCTTAGCAATAAAATGGGCACAGTGATAAAGACCTTGCAGAAGTTACAGGGGGATTGGTCTACTGGCCCAGCTTTGAAATACCAAAAGCTTATTTATCTGTACCAACCTTGATGAGTGTGGGACTGAGGGGGCTCTGGGCAGCTGGGTCAATGCACAGAAGAATATTTTATAATCAATGCCCTCAAATGTGGGTTGAGGGTGATGAATCCAACAGCACAGGAGGTGAGTTGTGGTAAAGCAGTAGGAAGTGATGCAAAGAGCCCTTGTGAATCACAGGTGAAACTGACTTCCTTTTAATGCCGAATTTTATTTTACAGTGGCTTTTATTTTTCCTTTTTAACACTGCCATCTCAGAGTTCATGAATTTCTTTCTTCAAAATAATTTTCTTCTCCCTCCCTCGCTTCCATCCTTCCTCCCTCTCCTTTCTCTCTTTCTTTCTTTCTTTCTTTCTTTCTTTCTTTCTTTCTTTCTTTCTTTCTTTCTTTCTTTCTCTCTCTCTCTCTCTCTCTCTCTCTTTCTTTCTTTCTTTCTTTCTTTCTTTCTTTCTTTCTTTCTTTCTTTCTTTCTCTTTTTTCTTTTTTCCTTCCTTCCCTCCCTCCCTCTTTCTTTCTCTCTTTTCCTTCCTTCCTTCCTTCCTTCCTTCCTTCCTTCCTTCCTTCCTTCCTTCCTCCCTCTTTCTTTCTCTTTCTTTCTTTCTTTCTTTCTTTCTTTCTTTCTTTCTTTCTTTCTTTCTTTCTTTCTCTTTTTCTCTCTTTCTTTCTTTCTTTCTTTCTTTCTTTCTTTCTTTCTTTCTTTCTTTCTTTCTTTCTTTCTTTTTTTCTCTCTCTCTCTCTTTCTTTCTTTCTTTCTTTCTTTCTCTCTCTCTCTCTCTCTCTTTTCCTTCCTTCCTTCCTTCCTTCCTTCCTTCCTTCCTTCCTTCCTTCCTTCCTTCCTCCCTCTCTCTCTTTCTCTCTCTCTTTCCTTCTCTCTCTCTCTCTCTGTCTCTCTCTCTCTTTCTTTTGAATATGTGGGGTAAGAACAGGCCATGGTATGAATGGCGGTCAGAGGACAACCTGTCGGAGTCAGTTCTCTCCTTCCATGTGGGTATTGAGCAAATTCAGGTTGTTAGGCCTGGTGGAAAGTGTCTTTACCCACTGAGCCATCTTGTCAGTCCTCCTTCCACAGAGGTCATAAATTTCAAGTGTCAAGCGATAGGCACTTATTTCTCCTGAAGCCACATCTAGACCTGTCTTAACAGTCACTCCGTTTTGACAGTTGTATGAGAACTGGGCATCAAATGCTTCATCAGATGTTGTAGCATGTTAACTAATTTTAACGCCAATAGTTATTATACCCCGTGTGTATTCCTTAAGCTGGTAGAATATTTACATTTTCTTTTATTTAGGATAATTGAAGAATCATGGATGAAAAAGATTGATCTGGGTTTGCTAACTGTGGCCTTTGGTATAAATGCACAACTAAAGTACATTTCTCTCTCTCTCTCTCTCTCTCTCTCTCTCTCTCTCTCTCTCTCTCTCTTTCTCTCTCTCTTTGTCTTTTTGAGACAGGGTCTCCCTGTAGTCCCAGCTGTCTTGGAAGTCACTTTGTAGACCAGGCTGGCCTTGAACTCACAGTGATCCGTCTGCCTCTGCCTCCCGAGTGCTGGGATTAAAGGTGTGCGCCACCACGCCCGGCTCATGTCTCTTTATTTAGACATGTACGCCAGGTAAATTTCAGGTAAATTTATAAAATTATTTAGCCATTGGCGTTTTGGGGGGCGGGGGGAACTGAGCTGTTTACACCAAATGAATGTCTCAAATATTTTTTGTAGAAGAGCTAAAAATTGTAATTAAAAGTTATGACAATGGGGCCGGAGAGATAGCCTAGTGGTTAAGAGCACCAACGCTCTTGCAGAGGACCCGGGTTTGATCCCCAGCACCCACATGGTGGCTAAGAACCGTCTGTAACTCCAATTCCAGGCGAACTCCAGTTCCAGGGGAATCTGAGACCCTCTTCTGACCTCCGCGGCATTGCACGTCACGGGTGCACAGACCTGCATGCAGACAGTGCATTCATACACATACAAAAATAAAAAAAAAAGGTATGACAAGGAGCTGGAGAGATGACTCAACTGTCTACTCTTGGAGAGCACTAAGGTTCAGTTTCTAGCTCCCACATAGCAGCTCACAATCAGCTGTAACTCCAGTTACAGAGGATCTGATGTCCTTTTCTGGGGTCTGTAAATACCAGGCATGCAGGGGGTGTACTTACACACAGGCAAAACACTTATACACATAAAATAAAAATAAAATTTAAAAAGGCACTTAAAGTCAGGCATGGCAGTGCATGCCTTTAATCCCAGCACTTGGGAAGCAGAGGCAGGTGGATCTCTGTGAGTTTGAGGCTAGCCTGGTCTATATAGCTAGTTCTAGGCCAGCCAGGACTAAAAAGTGAGAGAACCTGTCTGAAAAAACAGAAGCAAAATAGGAAGTCTGAATTCAGTACTACTTTATTGTTACATAAATCTTATTCATTTATGCCTAAGATCTCCAATGGATTTGTTTGCTCTGTTGTCTTCAGTCCTCTTAGAAGCTGAGAACTGGCTTTTAAATTCCAAAGTCGAAGTCCCAATTCCCAGTACCTCAGTATGTGACTACTTTTGGAGGTGGAGTATTTGAAGAGGTAAAAAAAGAGGACTTTAAGCCAGGTGTGGTGGTGTACACCTTTAATCCTAGCATTTGGGAGGCAGAGGCAGGAGGATTTCTGTGAATTCAAGGCCAGCCTGGTCTACAGAGTGAGTTCCAGGCCAGCTGGGGCTGTAAGGAGACCCTGTCTCAAAAATAAAAAAAAAAGAGGTCATTTGGATGGGCCCTAATCTAGGATGATTGATGTCCTCACAAGAGGAGGAAATTAGGATGCAGATATGCATGGAGTAGTCCAGGTAAACACACAGCCGGGGAGGGATGCCTCAGGAGGAGTCAAATGTGCTACTATGCGAAGCTTGAGTTTACAGCCTGCAGACTCAGGAGACAATAATGATCTGTGAAGTTTAAGTTAAAAAAAAAGGGAGAAAAGAGCTGCAGATGCAATTTGTACTATTATTTGTTGTATCAGTTGCAAATCCTTTACTGCCATAACTCACTTGGTTTTTGACTTTGTTTATATACCTCTCCCATACACATAATATATCCTGGTTCTGTATTTTGTTAAGACAAAAATTTCCTTCAATGTTTATAAATATATATATATTTTCATTCATACTTTCAAAAATTTACATTTTAAAATACAATAGGAATTAAATATCATGTATACTATGTGGAGGTATTTGGTTTTACTTTTTTCCAAATGGCTAGCTCCTTGTCCCAACACTATTAATCTGTCATTTCCTGATTGTAAATTTCTCCTTTTCATATGCTAAGATTCTATTTATCCATCCATCCACAATTTGCATCCATATTCATGTGTACTCATATGCGTATGTATAATGTACATATTTATACATATTTATATGTACATATATACACATTTATACGTACATATATACATATATATGGCTTTTTATTCTGTTCTATTTATCTACTGGCCTACTTTCCACAATATCACATTCTTTTCTTTGACACAAGGTCTTGGTATATAGTTCAGGCTGATCTGAAATTCGCTCTGTAGCACAGGTTGGTCTTAAACTTGCAATAATCCTCCTGCCTCAGCCCACAGAGAGCTGGGATTACAAGCATGCATCACCATGCTAGGTATGTTATTTCAATTACCGTGACTTTACAATGCATTTGACATCTGATCATGCTCCTTTTTAAAAAATAGTTTGAGCTGGGCGTGGTGGTGTACACCTTTACTCCCAGCACTTGGGAGACAGAGGCAGATGGATCTTTCTGAGTTCAAGGCCAGCCTGGTCTACATGGTGAGTTCAAGGCCAGCTGGGGCTAAAGGGAGACACTGTCTCAAAAATACCAAAAAGAAAAAAAATAGTTTGTTGGGTATGCTTCATAGATTAACTTTAGGATTAACTTATAGTTTCTATGGAATACACCATTGAGATTTGGACACAAATCGTGTCTTATTTATTACTTAATTTGAAGAGTATTAGTAGTTTCTTTTCTGGTCATTAAAGTTACATGGTCATCTTCAGTAATTTTCTTTTTTTTCCTTTTTCTATTTTTTTTTTTTTTTGGTCTTTTTGAGACAGGGTCTCCCTGTAGCCCCTGGAACAGCCCCCAGCTGTCCTGGAACTCACTATGTAGACCAGGCTGGCCTTGAACTCACAGAGATCTGCCTGCCTCTGCCTCACCAGTGCTGGGACTAAAGGCATGCACCACAATGCTTGGCAACTTTCATATTTTAAATTAAAAAAAACATTTAAATTTCATTGGAATTGTATGTAGCTTTCTCCTCTACTACACACACACACACACACACACACATATATATATATATATATTTTTTTTTTTTTGGTCTTTTTGAAACAGGGTCTCCCTGTAGCTCCAGCTGTCCTGGACCTGCTCTATAGACCAGGCTGGCCTTGAACTCACAGAGATCCGTCTGCCTCTGCCTCCTGAGTGCTGGGATTAAAGGCATGCACCACCATACCCAGCTTTTTCTACTATACTTGAAAATTGAGTTTTGCCGATTTTAGAAATGCTGTATTATTATTATTATTATTATTATTATTATTATTGGCAGGGTGTCACTATGTAGCCCTGGCTGGCCTGGAACTCACAGAAATTCACCTGGCTCTACCTCCTGAGTGCTAGGATTAAAGGGATGCACCACCATGCATGGCTATTTTTTGTCTTTTTAAAAATTCTTTTCTTTAGAAAATATTTTATTTATTATTCTTATTTAATGTGTATGAATATATTGCCTGCATGTGTGTAAGTGTACCCATGTTGTGAAATGCCTGCGGAGTCAGAAGAAGGCATTGGATTCCTCTGGAACTGGAGATATGGATGGTTTTTAGCCACCATGTGGCTGCTGGGGATCTAATCCAGGTTCTCTGCAAGAGCAGCTGGTGTTTTTAATGGCTGAGCCATCTCTCCAGCCCCTATTTTTGTCTTTTAAAGTTAAGGTTTCACTATGTAGCCATGGCTGGCCCGAAACTCTCTATATAAAACAGGCTGGCCTCCATCTTTCTCTGTGTCTTGAGTACTGGGATTATAGATATGCACCAAGATGTCTGTCTGCTATAGATTTTCATATCCCTATGTTTCTGAACATTTTAATGAGTCCATTTAGAGTCTATGTAATTATGTTGGATTGCTAAGTATATATGTGGTCCATCAATATTCATACTTTTTTGTGGTCTTTTTGCACTGACCAGAAGTAACTATCAATATTGTTCACTTCTTTTTTTTTTTTTTTAATTTTATTTTATTTTTGTATGTGTATGACTGTACTGTCTGGATGTAGGTTTGTGCCCCCGT
>VZQC01002875.1:6007138-6039416 GCA_009823505.1 Rhizomys pruinosus
TAGTCCCAGTCTAGTGCTGAAGGCCCGAATGGATTCCAGGAGATCTGCCAGTCTCAGTACATGCTGGGATCCGAAAGGTTGATCACAGCAGCAAGACAAACTCACCAGATGAGAGAAGCAAGCCGCAGGAGGAAAAAGGGGCCAGCTCCCGCTGCCGTGGCCTTAAATACTGCCTGCCGGCAGAAGGTAACACCCACATTTGGGGTGGGCCATCCGGGTTGAGGTGGTCCAATCAGAAGACCCTTTTTCTCTTATTTGTTCCTTAGTCCAGTCAAGTTGACACCCAGGATTAACCATCACAACTTCTGACAATAAAAATACACATCAGGGGCTGGAGAGATAACCTAGTGGTTAAGAGCACCAACTGCTCTTGCAGAGGACCCGGGTTTGATCCCCAGCACCCACATGGTGGCTAAGAATCATCTGTAACTCCAATTCCAGGAGAACTCCAGTTTCAGGGGAATCTGAGACCCTCTTCTGACCTCCGCAGCATTGCACGACATGGGTCCACAAACCTACATGCAGACAGTACATTCATACACATACAAAAATAAATAAAATTAATACAAAATTAAAAAAAATACACATTAAATATTGTTTCTAAGCTGTATGAAGATATGGCCTACTTCTTTATACTTAGGCATATTTGGACTTAGTAAAATGTTGACAGTAACGGATGAGTTTTATATTTCTATCCTAAATACTCACATGAAGGAAGGGCTGGAGAGATGGCTCATCAGTTAAGAGCACTGGCTGCTCTTTCAGAAGATTTGGGTTCAGTTCCCAGCTCCTGCGTGGCCACTGACAACTGTCCATAATTCCAGTTCCAGGGGGTTTTATGCTGTCATCTGGCTTCACTGGGCATTTCACAACATGGTTGCACTTACATACACACAGGCAAAACACTCACACACATAAAATAAAAATAAAACTTAAAAAGTAAAAAAAAAAGCTATATGAGAAGAGAAAGGCAGAGGCCAGACCACTAACTTTTCCTCCTTATTTACATTTTCTGGAGACTGAACACCATGCCTTCAATCAAGTTGCTGAGTTCTGTTGGAGAGATACTTGAATTGATGTAGAAATTGCCCCCAAAAAAAAAAAAAAAAGAAATTGCCCCAAATCTGTGACCATCAAAATCATGTTGGAGAACTTGGGAATGGATGATGAATGAAGACGATGATGACCCAGGTCCTCTACCAAATGTTATGTATCGGTATTAAAAAAGGTCATTCAGCCGGGCATGGTGGCACACGCCTTTAATCCTAACACTCTGGAGGCAGAGGCAGGCAGATCTTTGTGAGTTCAAGGCCAGCCTGGTCTACAGAATGAGTTCCAGGTCAGCTGGGGCTACAGGGAGACCCTGTCTCGAAAAGACCAAAAAAATCCCCAAAAAACAAAAACAACAACAACAAAATAAAAAAGGTCATTCAAGGGATGGGGATGTCCCTCTGTTGGTTGACGGAGTGCTTGCCTAGCATGTACAGCCCTGGGTTTGACACCTAGCACTGTGTGAATATGAGTGTGAGTGTACACTTATAATCCCAGTCCTCAGGAGGTGGGGGCAAGATAAGAAGTTCAATGTCGGGGCTGGAGAGATGGCCTAGTGGTTAAGAGCGCCGACCGCTCTTACAGAAGACCCGGGTTCGATCCCCAGCACCCACATGGCGGCCGAGAACCGTCTGAAGCTCCAATTCCAGGAGAATTCCAGTTCCAGGGGAATCCGACACCCTCTTCTGACCTCCGCGGCATTGCACGACACAGGTGCACAGTCTTGCATGCAGACAGTACATTCATACACATACAGAAATTTTTAAAAAAATTAATAAAAATTTAGAAAAAAAAAAAGAAGTTCAATGTGTTCCTTGGCTACATAGAGAATTCAAGGCTATCCTGGGCTACATAAGACCCTGTCTAAAAACAAAACAAGAAGTCATTCAGTGATCTACCAACCACCAGGGCAACCCTTATTCATTGAGGATGATGAAAATAAAGAAAAAATAACAGATGACGTTCCTCTTTGGGGCCAAGAATTCCTAAGAGTTGACCAAGATACACTTTTCTAACTTATTCTGGATGCAAAGTGCTTAGATATCAAAGGTTGGGTTCATATTCCATGCAAGACTGTTGAGGGAGGAGCCTGGGAAAACTTCAACATCAAATATGGCTTTACTGGAAGCCCAGTTAGGTTAAGAGAAGCTGGGGTGTAAAGAGAAGTGAAACAGCCGGGCGTGGTGGCACACGCCTTTAATCCTAGCACTCTTGAGGCAGAGGCAGGCAGATCTTTGTGAGTTCAAAGGCCAGCCTGGTCTACAGTGCGAGTTTCAGGACAGCTGGGGCTACAGGGAGACCCTGTCTCAAAAAAGACCAAAAAAAAAAAAAAATGTGAAATGCTGGCCTGATCGTAGCTCTCTAACGACTGTTTCAAATGTGTCATGCTGCTCTGTCTATAGTCATTACTACTGGACACACAGTAGACAGATGTAGCAGCAGGTCACAGGTACTAACTTGTACTAACAATGTTGTCCTCATTATATGTGTAGTTTGAGTATAGACTCCAAGTATGTGGCTGGGGTTCTAGAATGAGTGAAAACCTCTTTTTTCTTTACTCTGAATTAACTGAATTATGGTTCTCTATACAAAGTGACAGTTTGGGCTATCCTTTTTGTAAACTGATTTCTACCTAGTTTCACTTACGTATTTCCTATATTATGTTTATTATTTATGTGTATGTCTGTGTCTGTATGAGTGTTTGTGTACATGCGTGTAGAGGTACCCATCAGGGCAGAGGATGGCATCAGATCTCCTGGATCTGGACATGGTGGTGGTTGTGGGCCATCTGATGTGGGTTCTAGGAACGGAATTCAGGTCCTTTGCAAGTGCAGCGAGTGGTCTTAACTGTTGAGCCATCTTTCTGGCCCTTGCCATGCTTTTAAAAACAATTCCATCCCATGGAAAAGCCCAAACCAATAATATATATTCTACTTCAACACTCACAAGGCAGACATATTTCTCTCTTAGTGATTAGTGAGGGGAGGGATTACAGAAATAGGACTTAATTGTAGTGACTCAGACTCATAGACTTAGATGAACTTAATTAAAATTTTTTGTTTTTGACACAGGGCCTTGTATTATACTCCAGATTGGCTTCAACCCAGGATTCTTTTGCTTTAGCCTCCCAAATGCTGAGAGTACAATTGTGTGTCACCACACTGTTTCTAGACGAACTTCAGAATCTTATAGGAAGCTTTTGTAGTTTGATGGTAAGGTTTTCCTTCTTCCACCATTCAAAATTAATATAGGCTTGCTGGAACCTAATTTTTAAAAGGCCTCAGGTAATTCTAAGATACAGCAAGGACTGAGAACCAGTGTTTCAGTGGAAGCTTCTTTATGAGACTACAGTGTCTGTGAAATGGAGATGGCATTTTTAAAACTACAAGACTATTTATTTCTTTATTTCTTTATTTATATGAATGTACTGTCTACATGTAGGTTTGTGCACCTGTGTCGTGCAATGCCGCATAGGTCAGAAGACGGTGTCGGATTCCCCTGGAACTGTAGTGCTCCTGGAATTGGAGTTATGGACAGTTCTCAGCCGCCATGTGGGTGCTGGGGATCAAACCCGGGTCCTCTGCAAGAGCAGTCGGTGCTCTCAACTGCTAGGCCATCTCTCCAGCCCAAGACTATGTTTTTAATGAGAAAGAATTAGTAATATGATAAAATTGGTGATATCTTTCATTTTATAACATGAGACTAATAATACTTTGGGCTCTAAATATATTTTTTATTTTTATTTATGTATTTATTTTTAATTTTATTTATTTATTTATGTGTACGAATGTACTGTCTGCATGTAGGTTTGTGCACCCGTGTTGTGCAATGCCTCAGAGGTCAGAAGAGGGTGTTGGATTCCCCTGGAACTGGAGTTTCTCAGCCGCCATGTGGGTGCTGGGGATCAGACCCTGGTCCTCTGCAAGAGCAGTTGGCACTCTTAACCACTAGGATATCTCTCCAGCCTGAGTGTTATACATTTTTAAGGGTTAAAAAAAATCCAAAGACTATTTTATGACACATGAAAATTACATGAACCTTAAATGCCTATAAATAACCTATCCTTGGAACACAGCCATATTCATTCACTTACATATTGTCTGTTTTTGTGCTACAAGGGCAGATAGATGCAAGTTCTGTAGGCAGAGGCCATATGGTCTGCAAAGCCTAACTGCTGTCTGGTCTTTTGCAGGAAGTAATTGCTAACTCCTGGCCTAGAGTATAAACTCATTAGTGTTGTACACAGCCATTTCATGATGCAGTGCCTATCTCTCTGTTACTGCCCTATGTGTGTTTTCTGCTCTGAAGAGCTCATTTTGAGTCCCTTTAAGCCACCTCTTGATGTCTTCACATGTAGTGTTCTTTTGGCATGAAAAAAAGCAAAGTTGTACTTAGATCCCATGTTTAAGGGTCTTCTTATTGCTCTGGTTGCGTGTTTTCTTGTTGTCTACCCACAGCTGCCACAATAGTCTATAGTGAAGCTGTCCTCATGATACTGTAATGTATTTCACCTCCTTCAGCAGTTTCCAGAGGGTAGGGCTACATTCTCCTAATTGGTGCATTCATAGCTCCTAGCACAGAGTCTACATGATTAATGCATGTTATCAAATTACTGAATGAATGAACCATCTGGTAGATAATGTTGTAGCTGAAGAGGGGTCTGGCAGAAGAAAGTATAGGATCCAAGTTTGTTTTGTAGTCTTTTTGAGACCCTTTATTTTTTATTTTATTTTATTTTTTTTTGGTCTTTTTCGAGACAGGGTCTCCCTATAGCCCCAGCTGTCCTGGAACTCACTCTGTAGACCAGGCTGGCCTTGAACTCACAAAGATCTGCCTGCCTCTGCCTCCCGAGTGCTAGGATTAAAGGCGTGCGCCACCACGCCCAGCTATTGAGACCCTTTATAAGGGTCTCCTTATAGCACCAGCTGGCCTGGAACTTACTATGTAGATCAGGCTGGCCTCGATCTCACAGAGATATACACCTGCCTCCATTTTCCAAGTGCTGGGATTAAGGGTGTGTGCCACCATGCCCAGCAGGATCAAAGCTTTATTATTACATTAAACAGAAACAGCAGAACATGAAGTTATATGTCCGCTCAACAATCCTGACTACATCTCTCTTATGAGAAGCTTCTCCTGAGGGCAGCTGGTCCTTTCTCATCAGTTGTCCTGCATCACAAGTATGCATTCTAACTATGGTTAGAATGATGTGAGTTAACTTTAGTTATTTGATAATAATGGTGATTGTTATTATTTTAAACAAGCATCCATTATCTAAAATGGCCAGGAGACACTTGGGATCACACTTAGTGTGGGACAACTCCAAGAATGGGGCATTTTAGAGCTTGGTGAAAACCCACCCACACCTGAGCTGGGCATGGTGGTCCACTCAGTTTGTAGGCTGGGCTGCCCTTGATCTCGAAGAGATCTGCCTGCCTTTGCCTCATGAGTGGTCTTGAGAGACTGTTACTTGTCATGCAAGATAATTGATGGGAAAGGACCAGATACCGTCAGGAGAAGCTTTTCATAAGAGAGATGGAGTCTGGATTCTTGGTCAGGAGTGAATACCATAGTCTGGGCTGTTGTGGATGGGGAGAATATTTATTATATTGGATCACTTAACACAATGTTCATGCATTTATAAATTCTTCATAGGCCTCTTCTTTCCTCTTTTAAGGTCAAATAACCAGGGCCGACTTTGGTCTGAGAAAGCATACCTCAAGTTCTGGCCTATGTAGAGGAGACAGAGAAAAAGAATGGCATTCTGGTTAAAGACAGGTTGGAGGCTGGAATTCATTTGGTTGTTAAAATGAGTAAGGCCTTACTTTGTAAAGTAAGGCCTACATATGTAAAGCTACTACAAGTAGCTTTACATATGTAGGCTATTTATGCATGTGAGGAAGAGCAGAATAGTGTATGAAAAAAAGGCTGGCAGTGGTGGCACATACTTATCTTTTAAAAATTTATTTATTTATTTTTTTATGTGTATGAATGCACTGTCTGCATGTAGGTTTGTGCACTCGTGCCATGCAATGCCATGGAGGTCAGAAGAGGGTGTCGGATTCCCCTGGAACTGGAGTTAAAGATGGCTCTCAGCTGCCGTGTGGGTGCTGGGAATCGAACCTGGGTCCTCTGCAAGAGCAGTGGGCGCTCTTAACTGCTAGGCCATCTCTCCAGCCCCCATACTTATAATCTTAACACCTGAGAGATAGAAGCAGGAGGATTACGAGTTCAAGACCAGCCAGGAGACATGAGTTCCAGGTCAGCCTAGACTGCAATAAGAACCCCCCCTCAATAAAACCAAGGGAAAAAAAAAAGAAAAAAGATCATCCAATCCAACATTTTCAGAAGGTATTATTAAGAAAGAAAATAGTAAACTGGGTGTGGTGGTACACACCTTTAATCCCAGCACTCGGGAGGCAGAGGCAGGCGGATTTCTGAGAGTTCAAGGCCAGCCTGGTCTACATAGTGAGCTCCAGGCCAGCTGGGATGAAAGGGAGACCCTGTCTCAAAAAGACAAAAAGAAAAAGAAGAAAGAAAATAGTAGTATTAAAGTGGTTGCATGTTAATATTTTCCCTTCATGTGGTTACATGTTTATTAAAAGATGAAAAATGTTATATTTGAATTGTAATTAATGTTGCATTATAAATAAATTCTAAAGAATTGTTTTGCTGTCCATTATATTTTTCCTTTTAGTTGTATTTTTTCCACATTCAAAGTTTTTCTTGTGTGAGCCTTTTCTTAGTATTGTTTTCTTTTTCTCCCTGTGCATAATTTTAAAGATTGCTCTTTCTCGTGGTAAATACGGCAGGCTGGCATCAACTCCTGATCTGATACCAGCTGGAGGCTTTCTTTGAATGAAAGAAGATTCATTTTAGAAAGTAGTTATGCAAATTTTTTGTAACAGGCAATTACAGTGCTGTTTCGACCACATTATCAGTCTAGGGATATGGATGCATTCATTTTCTCCGACAATTAAAGAATTAAAGGGCGGGAAAAAAAACTCAGACCAGCAGAGAACAACAAGCAAACAAACTTATTTTATTGAAAGATGAATATGCATTGCCTTGGTGTGGTGGTGCACGCCTTTAATCCCATCACTTGGAAGACAGAGGCAGGTGGATCTCTGAGTTCAAGGCCAGCCTGGTCTACATAGAGAGCTCTAGGACAGCTGGGGCTGTTTCAAAAAAAAAAAAAAAAAAAAAAAAAAAAAAAAGAAAGAAAGAAAGAAAGAAAGATGAAGATTCACACAGATACATGTACTTACACAGAGAAGAGCTGTGCACAAGTGGACAGGGGGCCAGGAGACCCAAAGTCCAAAGTTCCCCAGAGAAATTTAGGGGAAATAATTATATTATTACATGTAATCATTGTAATATTAAGTGTGTGAGGAGAGAAAGAAAGGAGGGAGTAGGAGGGAGCAGAGGAGGAAGGAAGGAAGAAAGAGGGAAAGGGAAAGAAATAGACAGAAAAAAGGGAAAAGAGTATCCTGAGAATCATTAACATCTTTGGTGTGGCTGGAACCAATGAGACCCAACTGTGCAATGAGATTGGGGTAGAGATTGTTTGCATTGTAGGAAAATAATGATCAGAGAGGCAGCCAGATAACTTGCTCATATGATGTTTTGCTTCCCCTGCTTGGGTGTGAATTAGTTGTAAAGCAAAATAAAACACAACTCCATCCCCAGAAATTGTAATTGATAAACAAGAAGCGATATAAAGTTTTAGAGATGGAGTTTCTGTAAGGTTTTGATGAGTAAGCTAACTTTGTGTTCAGCTGTAGCTTGATAAGAGGTGCCATAAATGGTTCTGCTTTGAGAAAACCCAAAAAACCACAACTCCGGCAAAGAAGATCTCACAGGGGAACAACTGTTGCTTAATCATTTCCTGATTGCTCCCAAACTGACCAATTTCAGAAGGACTGGAGAGATTTCATCTTACAACATATAACAAAGGAGGGTCAGGAAATCATAGGACTTCCTTGCCTCATGCCTGCTGAACTTAGAATAACCTCAGTGCGGGGCTGGAGAGATAGCCTAGCGGTTAAGAGCACCGTCTGCTCTTGCAGAGGACCCGGGTTCGATTCCCAGCACTCACATAGCGGCTAAGAACTGTCTGTAACTCCAATTCCAGGCAGACTCCAGTTCCAGGGGAATCCGAGACCCTCTTCTGACCTCCGCGGCATTACACCACACGGGTGCACAGATTTACATGCAGACAGTACATCCATACACATACAAAAAATAAAATAAAAAAAAGAATAACCTCAGTGCAAGCAGAGTTGACACTTGAAGAATGGGAGTGGTAGTGGGTGCTGACAGCCAAGAAGCTCTGTGTAACCGTTGACGCCTCCAAGACCTTACTAATAGCTTACTGTTGACCAGAGACCTTACTGAGAAGTATCCGTTGCAGAGATAAAGGCCAAATCAGTCCGAATTAAAAGTAAATAAAGGCAGGCTTTTATTCCAGGAAATACACTCTCTTTCAGGTGAACCCATGGCTTTCCATGAGAAAGCGTGCGTCTGGGAGGCAGGGAGAGCCTTTTATAGGTCAGGGGAGGGGAGATGGTAGCATGTTGGAATTGGCCAATCAGGTCAGGTCAGGGGCCAGAAGGTGGATCTCAGGTCTGGTGGTCTCCTGGGAATTTGGAACTCCCTCTGGTGATTTTTGTGGGCAAACACAAGCTCCAGACTGGAAAAGAAAGAAGGGTCCTTCTGGTCTATGCCCTCTTGGCTTTTCGCCCCAAGCTCCAACCTAACACTGTTAACACAATCAGTTTCATGTGCTGTAAATATCATGTATAGTAGGAAAGAGTCAAGAAGAGATAATTTTTTTTTTTGCTGTGATACACAGTTTACTGGAGAGAACTGCTCACATGAAGATGATCAGCCTCACATGATGTGTTAAACAGATACAGTACTTGAGAGGCTGGGGAGATGGCTCAGAGGATGAAGCACTTGCCCTGCAGGTATGAGAATGATGCAGAGGCTGGACAGGCATGGCTGCGTGTTTGTAATCCCAGCATTCAGGAGACAGAGAGAGGGGATGGGCTGGGTAAGATGGCTGGCTAGACTAGCTGAATCAATGAGCTCTGCCTTCAATTGAGAGACCTTGCCTCTGTAGATAAAGTGAAGAGTGACTGAGAAAAACACCTGATGTCATCCTCTGGCCTCCCATGTGCTCACTTGCACACGTGTACACACACGCACATACACAGAGATGCAACGCTTGAGCTCACTGCAATCATAGCAGGGTGTCTAGAAATTATTTCAGTAATGGAGTGCTCTATACTTAATTTCATATACTTATGATTTAATACTATATTTGTTTATCTTTGTCTCAAAAGTGAATGGTACAATTTATGGTCTTATACTTATTTATTTAAATTAAACATTTATTTCTATTTATTATTTGTCTATCTATCTATCTATCTATCTATCTATCTATCTATCTATCTATCGTGTGTGTCTGTTGTGGGGGTTATGCATGCTTTGATGTGTGTGTGGAGGTCAGAGGACAACTTGTGGGAGTTGTTTTTTGCCTCCTACCAATAGGTCCTGGGAATCAAAATCAGTGGCAGCTACCTTTACCTGCTGGGCCATCTTTCTGGTCTAAATCATAACTTTTTCTAATAGATCTGGGATATTTTATGGTAGCAAATGATAAAATAAAAAATTATCTAAATAAAAAATAAATAAGGGGGGCTGCAGAGATGACTCAGCAGTTGAGATCACTGGCTACTCTTGCAGAGGACCCAGGCTGCTAACAACTATCTGTATCTCAAGTTCCACTGGACTTGATGCCTCCTTCTAGGGTCCGCAGACATTGCGTGACACCAGTGTCCTTACAAACATGCAGGCAAAAGATTCATACTTTTTTTTTTAAGTTTCTCTGTCTATATTTTTGGTGCTCATAACACACACAACTCTTTCTTACGTTTTTTTTTTTTTTTCTAAGTGTGGGCTATGTGATTCATGGAGTATTTTCTTTTTTTAAAATTTTATTTATTTTTTATGTGTATGAATGTACTGTCTGCATGTAGGTCTGTGTACCCGTGTCATGCAATGCTGCGGAGGTCAGAAGAGGGTGTCAGATTCCCCTGGAACTGGAGTTAAAGATGGTTCTCAGCCACCATGTGGGTGCTGGGGATCGAACCCGGGTTCTCTGCAAGAGCAGTCGGCGCTCTTAATCTCTAGGCCATCTCTCCAGCCCTTCATGGAGTATTTTCAAGTTGTAGGAAATCTCTAGAGTGGAAACATGAAGTGAATGGTTTTCAAGGTCACTTGCCTTCCAATTTTCAGACCCACTCACACTTATTAGAACACAGATCACTGTAGGAATTTTGCAGCAAATTGTAAATCAATCCTGCCCCTCTTAAAATAGTTTATTATTTTTATTTTATGTGTATGAGTGTATTGCCTGCATGTATGTAAGTGCACCCGTGTCATGTAATGCCTGTGGAGGTCAGAAGAAGGTATCAAGTCCCCTGGAACTGGAGTTATGGACAGTTGTTAGCTGCCATGTGGGTGCTGGGAACTGAACCAGGATCCTCTGCAAAAGCAGTCAGTGCCCGTTCTTACAGAGGACCCAGGTTTGATCCCCAGCACCCACATGGTGGCTGAAAACCGTCTGAAACTCCAATTCCAGGAGAACTCCAGTTACAGGGGAATCTGAGACCCTCTTCTGACCTCCACGGCATTGCACGGCATGGGTGCACAAACCTGCATGCAGACAGTACATTCATACACATACAGAAATAAAAAAAAAAAAAAAAAAGCTATCAGTGCTCTTAACCTCTGCGCCATCCTCTAGCTGCCCCTTCGGATCCACTGTTCTTTTCTATTTTAACAAATGATGTTTATGTGCTTCTGTGTTTGGATATCATGTATGCATATGTTTTGAAGCTTTGGACCTTAGGGAGGTATTGAAGGCTGGTGAACCTTTAAGAGGCAGAGGCCTTATGAGAGGTGATTAGGTCCTTGGTAGGACTCTGGTTAGTTTCTGTGTGAAGGTTGTTGTGAAAGAACAGCCCTTGCCCTCTTCTGAACTCACTGGCTTCCTGTTTTACCATGTGATCTTCTTGAATGCGCTCTTGCTATCATGCCATCTGCTACAAAGTTCTCACCAGGGCCTGCACTGTGCTATTTGGACTTTCCGCTCCAAAACTGTGAGATAAATAAATCTCTCTTTTTTTTTTTTTTTTGGTCTTTTCGAGACAGGGTCTCCCTGTAGCCAGTTGTCCTGGAACTCACTCTGTAGACCAGGCTGGCCTTGAACTCACAAAGATCCGCCTACCTCTGCCTCCCAAGTGCTACGATTAAAGGCGTGCGCCACTATGCCCGGCTCTTTTCTTTCTATGTTATCTAGCCTCAAATATTTTGCTTTAGCCATGGAGAATAGACTAAGATGTGCCAATGCTTCATCATAGAAAATTTAATGGTTTATCACACAGCAAGAAGCTCAGTCTTCTTTACCTAGTTTTAAAGTCTTTATTCTAATTAAGTAGTGTTCTTTCTTTTGGGAGGGTCTTTTTGAGATAGGGTCTCCCTGTAGTCCCACCTGGCTTGGAACTCACAATGTAGACCAGGCTGGATCAAGCTCACAGAGATCTAGCTGCCTCTGCCTCCCAACTGTTGGAATGCCTGGCTTAAGTAGCTTGCTTTCTTTTGCTTCTCAGGTACTCCTGGCTTGGTGGAGTCAAGTAACTCTGGTCTCTTTCTTTTGCAGTCACCCTATTCCTTCTTACCTGTTCTCCCTCTGTTCTTTCCTAAGCTAGCACTTTTCTCCTAAGGTGCTTTCTCTCATTTTCTCACTTTCTAAAACCAGACTCATCAAGTCTCAGCTCAAGTCTGACAGTAGACAAAACAAATTAGGGGACTTTGTAGGGTTTTAGGAGAGTTTCTGTTGGAGATGATGTCTGACATTACAACATTTCCTGACATGGGAGGCTCTCTCCTGTTTCCCTACTATGGCATGGCCTCATCCCTACTAGAGAGTTGCCTCATCTCTACTGCAGGGTTCCTACCATGTGGCCTAGAAAACTTCTCTTGAGATATCCCAGACTGTGGTAGGCAGCCTTCCTGGGTGGGAGTCCTTTTAAGATAGCTATAGCCAGGGCACCCTCCGCAGCATTCATTAGTCCACAGATAGTGTGGCATTTTTCTCCAGTGAACTCTGGACATGAATTGTTCTGTATTTGTTGTTTGTCATAGATAGCACTAGTTACCCTCTACTCTTTGGGCTGTTTTGGTGAGAATTATGCACTCATAATTTTTGTTGGTTTGTACTTCCGAGACTCTAGAGAACACAGATACAACAGTCTTTCTTGGGTAGAATAAAGATATTCCATTCTCTAATCCTTGGAGGATGTACATTCATTAGATGTCCTTGTTTTCTGTTTCAAGTACCAGAATACCTGAGCATGGGTATCTTATAGAGGTTTATATTTGAGCATGGGTAGTTTATAGAGGTTTATATTTGAGCATGGGTAGGTTATAGAGGTTTATATTTGAGCATGGGTAGTTTATAGAGGTTTATATTTGAGCATGGGTAGTTTATAGAGGTTTATATTTGAGCATGGGAAGTTTATAGAGGTTTATATTTGAGCATGGGTAGTTTATAGAGGTTTATATTTGAGCATGGGTAGTTTATAGAGGTTTATATTTGAGCATGGGTAGTTTATAGAGGTTTATATTTGAGCATGGGTAGTTTATAGAGGTTTATATTTGAGCATGGGTAGTTTATAGAGGTTTATATTTGAGCATGGGTAGTTTATAGAGGTTTATATTTGAGCATGGGTAGTTTATAGAGGTTTATATTTGAGCATGGGTAGTTTATAGAGGTTTATATTTGAGCATGGGTAGTTTATAGAGGTTTATATTTGAGCATGGGTAGTTTATAGAGGTTTATATTTGAGCATGGGTAGTTTATAGAGGTTTATATTTGAGCATGGGTAGTTTATAGAGGTTTATATTTGAGCATGGGTAGTTTATAGAGGTTTATATTTGAGCATGGGTAGCTTATAGAGGTTTATATTTGAACATGGGTAGCTTATAGAGGTTTATATTTGAGCATGGGTAGTTTATAGAGGTTTATATTTGAGCATGGGTAGTTTATAGAGGTTTATTCGCTCATGGTTCTGTGTTGCTCCCCTTCTTGCCTGGTTCCAAAAAACTGAGATTAGACCAGGGATTCCTCAGGATGCTGCTTGGGAGCAATATCACTGCCCTCCTGAGAACCTTAACTGGAAACTTAGTATTTGAAGTTCATGCAGTTTACATATGATAAGTGCTCAGGTGTTCAAGCAGTGCAAAACACACAGGAATTTTCCTATCATAATGCTGAGAATGCAGCACAGTGTGCCCAAGGCCATGGTGACTGGTCTGGTAACAGACCTTCTTTGATGTATGCAGAAACATAAAGGTGGGGGCTACCCATACCTGCCCTGGCACCCCAGGGACAGCTGTCTGATAAGGCTGCTTCCCAGCATCCTAGGAGCAGATTTCCTCTTCCCTAAGCCTCTGCATCAATAAAGTCCAAAGACATCCATGTGACCGGAGCCTGTTAATTATTAGTGAGCAGAGCATTATTGTCCTTAAATTTTGGAGGATGAGATATAAGGTTGTGTGGTTACATCTAGTGAGGGCCTTGTGCTGGGCCTCAACTTGGTGGAAGAGTAGAGGGCAAACAGGCTTATTTGGAGATGAAACACAACCATCTAAGAGCTAATCAGTTGGCCAGTCTTGCAGGAAATTTGGCTCAGGATGCAGGAGTTTTTTTCTGGGAACTTTCTTTCACAGCAAGTATTTGTGAAAATGAGAGGTTCCTCCAAAGCTACCCACCTAGATTTTTTTTTATACTTGTTTGTACATGTATGCATCTGTGTGTGTATGTGTGTGTGTGTGTGTGTGTGTGTGTGTCCTACAACACATCCATAAATGTCAAAGAGCAATTTGTAAGTAGAAGTCAATTCTTTATTTGGTTCCAGAAATCTAACTCGGGTTGTCAATATTGGCAACAAGCACCTTTACCCAATGAGGCATCTCCTGCAGTCAAAGGATTAGACAGGGCCTGTGTAAAAAGCCCTGGACTATGGGAGATGGATAATCCAGGGTTTTTCGATCCCCAGCACCCACATGGTGGCTGAGAACCGTCTGCAACTCCAATTCTAGGAGAACTCTAGTTCCAGGGGAATCTGATGCTCTCCTCTGACCTCTGTGGCATTGCACAACACGGGTACCCAAACCTACATGCAGACAGTATGTTCATACACATAAATAAATAAATAAAATTCAAAAAAGAAAATCTAAAAAAAAGAAAAGAATAGTATCTTGGCTTACAGTTCTAGAGGGCTAGACACCGAACCCTGTGACTGATTGTCTTCCACACTGGATACACCTTACACCTTGGGCTCCATGCACCTTTGGTTCTGTTCTCTGAAATGGATTTCTGTCATTTCCCTCAATCTTTCATTCTATTTGATGCATAGTGACAGAAGGATAGCATACCTTATGGCTGAGCTTTCCAAGCAGGGCTTCAGGTTTGCAAGAATAGAAAGGACCCTCAAGACCAGCTGGTTTTGCTTCCCTCCTCCCACTTTCTGATCTTGAACCCTGCCTCCTCACTTGCGATCCAAGATACGAATGTGTGAGACCCATGGGTGGCAGATCCACTCTGCCAGTGTCTTATAGTATTGGGATTTTCTGTGAATTTTTAGTGGGAACAGCAGCTCTGATGCAGAGCCTGAAGCCTACCAGGAGCTCAGTGAATGAACAAATGCATGAGTATTACCAAGTCCCAAACTGGCTTCTGTAAAGCAGTCTTGGGGGCAATCCAAGGGGATTTAAATTCCCTCTCTGGCCTTTCTATGATGCTGGCCTGCACTAATGAAGTCTTTTCTCCTTTGGTACAGTTTCAGATCCCCAAAGGTTTTTCTACACATCAATTACAACTCCTTCTCTCTGAGTTGCATAACAGCTTCTCTGAGGAATGTCCAGTTTTCTGGAATGCATTTGGCACGAGGGTGTGCCAGAAACAATTGTGTAACTATTGCAAAAAAAAAAAAATCTGTGGTTTGAGTCTTTCCAAAAGTGTTATTTTAGCAACCCAGACATGGGACTCTGCCAGCAGTCACAGATTCCTTGTTTCCCATATTGTGTCAAGGTACAGACAGCTGTGTGAGGACTGAGGCTCACACAGAAGGTGTTATGGTATACCTTAAGTGTAATAGGATATCCTGTGGGACTTTTCATGGTGTCTTTCTTGAAATCTCATCTGAAATCCCAGAGCCCAGAACACAAGGTGATAAATATCTCCAGATTCCTGAATGAGGTAACAGTACGAGGCATGTCCGGGTAGGGATTGTGAAACTTGGTGCAGAGATTGTCGACCTCCATCCTGTGCCTTGATCTGAAACAGGAGAAAGGGTCACTTAGATAGCCATCTCTGGGGGTAGTGGACAGGGTTCTGACATTTCCTTTTCTCTTCTTATATGGAAAACCTCAAGAGAATGGGGGGCCTTCTGGGGGTGTCCCGGGATTGGAGCAGAGCAGGGTGGGAGAGCTCATAAAGTGGACGGACATGAGTCTTGAGTTTAGGGTCATAAATGAATGAAGCTGTGGCTTGCTTTCTGCCTGGTGAGTCTGGGACATGGGAAGCTGCTCAGAATTCGAAATGAGTGAAGACTGCCATGGAGATGAGTTTGTAATGCCCTGCTAGTTCGTAATGACAAGGGTGTCTATATTAGAGCAGCTACAATAGAAAGTTGATCGCCCTGAGCCAGGAGGGTTCCGCATAGGGTGAAGGGACCCCAATAATAAGATGTTACCTGCTTCACTTCAGGGCAGCTGCTGAGAAGTTTACGAGAAACTTCTAGGAGAGGTTGAGAGTGCACATCGGAATTGCAGAGGGTGCCCTCTCCCTGGGAGCCTTTGAAAGTCTTTCAAAACTATCTCATTCAACTTGGGGAGACAGCTTATGGTAAACTGCTTGCTGCCCAAGCATGAGGACTTAAACCCATGTCAAAAATTGGGTGTGGAAAAAAAAAGAATAGAAATAGAAAAAAAAATTGAGTGTAGTGGTATGTGCCTGCAATCTCAGTGCTGGAGAGGCAGGGACAGGTGGGTTCCTGGGGCCAACTGGTGAGCTCCGGATTCAATGAGATGCCTTGTTTCAAAAAACAAGGTAGATGCCAGGCATGGTGGTGCATGCCTTTAATCCCAGCACTTGAGAGGCAGAGGCAGGTGGATCTCTGTGAGTTCAAGGCCACCCTGGTCTACAGAGTGAGTTCCAGGCCAGCTGGGGCTAAAGGGAGACCCTGTCTCAAAAATACCAAAAACAAAACAAAACAAAAACAAGGTAGATAGCAACTGCAGAAGATACCTGCGGTAGACCCCCCCATGGATATGCATCTGCAGACATTCACGCCCATACATACATGAGCATGTACACAAATGAATGCATGCATACATAAAAGCATCTCATTGGAACATGCCAGCTATGGGCCCCTTCTACGTTAAGGTCATGGCCTACTGTATTTCAAAAGCGTCACTATAAAAACATTTCATTTATTATTTTAGTTTTATGTTCATTAGTGTATTGCTTGTATATGTGCAAGTGCACCCATGCCATACAATGCCTGAGGTCAGTAAAGGGTGTTGGATTCCACTGGAACTGGAGTTATGGATGGTTGTTAGCTGCCATGTGGGTGCCGGGAACTAAACCTTGGTCCTCTATAGGAGTGGCCAGTCTGCTTAACTGCTGAGCCATCTTTTCAGTCCCTGTAAAAATACTCTTGTCCTCTCCTTTATTGACCCCTGCTTGGTCTTTGGAGAAGACAGACGCAGCAGGATAGAAGAGGGTGAAGGAGATGGAGAAAGAGCAAACAGTAGCTGGCCCTCTGTATCTGACAGATGTTTTTAAAGTTTACTACATTGTGTGTGTGTGTGTGTGTGTGTGTGTGTGTGTGTGTGTATGTGTGTGTTTGTGTGTGGGGGTCACATGAGAAGGTCAGAAGACAACTTCTGTGGGAGTCAGTTCTTTCCTTTCACCATGCAGGTCCCGATGACTGAACTTAGGTTTGGCAGCAAGTGTCTTTACTCAGGGAACCAGTAACCATCTTTCTGGGCCCTCTTTGCATTTCCTTCTGTGTGTTTGTGTGTGGGAAGATCCAGTTTGAATTAGGGGCTAGATCCCAGCTAGCACCCCTCAGGGCACCATGTAGGACTCATGGGATTCCCCCGACCCCACCCCAAGAGGGAGCAAGCAACGTGGCCTAGGCACATGATGCTAGGCAGAGCAGCAGTATACAGTGGTGCGAAACTGGAGGTCTGTGATTGGCTCTTGGAGCTGACATCACTTCGCTTATAAAAGTGAATTGCAGCAGGCAATAAATTAAATTCTCCATTACCATCATTACACAGAATTCCCAGTTGTTATTTTGCATGCATAAAGGCCGAAGCAAGCCTGGATTTCGAGTGTCGTGGCTAGTGGGCTGGATGAAGGTCTATCAGACTACCAGCCCAGGGAAGCTAGTGTGAGGGTTGATGGTAGTGTGGGGCTGGATGGAGACTTATCAGGTCACCAGCTGTGGCCAGTGGGTTGGACAGAAGTCCATTAGACCACCCACATGGTAAGCTGGCGTGGGGTTGGATGGAGACCTATCAGGTTACCACCCTATGAAGTAAATTGAGAGTGATCAACTGACCTCTGCACCGAGGGGTCAGTTCCCTTAGCAGGACTGTGCTGTGTCTGCTTATAGCAAGAGAACTTTCTACATTTGTGTATGATGTGTATGAGTGTGGACACATGCCACAGTGTATGTGTGGAGGTCAGAGGATAGCCCTGGGCCTTGGTCATCACCTTCCACCTTGTTCAAGACAGTCTTTTTGTTGTTCACCACTGCACATGCCAAGCTAGCCGGCTTACAGGGTGCTGAGGCATCTCCTGTGTCTGTCTCCATTCTATCTTGTTCTAGAAGAGCTGAGATTACAGGTGCCTGCTACCCTGCCTGGCTCTATGTGGTTCTGGGGATTCAAACACATGCCTTCACACTTGGACAATATGTACATTAAAAAAATATAATAATTGGGACAGGGATGGTGGTGCATGGTTTTAATCCCAGTATGCAGGAGGCAGAGGCTGGCAGATCTCTGTGAGATCAAGGCTAGCTTGGTCTGCAGAGCAAGTTCCAGGGCAGTTGGGGCTACAGGGAGACCCTGTCTCAAAAAAAATTGATTGAGAATTTCATGAAATGTATTTTGATCATATTTACCCCCTTCCCTCCTCCTAAACCCTCCCATATCCGCCCATCCTTCCCCACATGCCCAATTTCATGTCCTTTCTTTCTCTTTTTAGTAAGTTTTTTGAGTTGAATTTTTTTTTTTTCTTTTTGGTCTTTTTGAGACAGGATCTTCCTGTAGCTCTGGCTGTCCTGGAACTCACTATATAGACCAGGCGGGCCTTGAGCTCACAAAGATCCACCTGCCTCTGCCTCCCAAGTGCTAGGGTTAAAGGCGTGCACCACTACGCCCGGCCTTGAGTTGAATTTATGCTACCTGTATATTCACAGATGCGGGGGCATCCACTGGGGTATGGTTAACCTACCAGGGACCATATCCATAAAGAAAACTGACTCTCCCTCTGCGGAAGTCATCAACTGTCCATAGCTTCTCAGTCAGGGGTGGGGGCTCGTGAAGTCCTCTATGCTCCATGCTCGACCATTGACCAGCTTCATCTCGTGGAGGCCTTGTGCTGGCAAGCACAGCTGCCATGAGTTCATGAATGCAGTACTCCTGTCGTGTCCAGAGTTCATGAATGCGGTACTCCTGTCCTGTCCAGAAGACACTGTTTTGCTCAGGTCCCCTCTGATCTCTGGCTCTTGGAACCTTCCTGCCCACCGCCCCCATGTTCTGTGATGATCTCTCTGAGCTTTTGCAGGGGAGGATGTGATATGGATGACCCGTTTGTGGCTAAGCACCTCACTGACATTTATTTTCTGCACTTTTGTCAGTTGTGAGTTTCTGTGTTAATTAACCACCATCCTCTGCACAAAGAAACTTCTCTGATGAGGTCTGGGAGCTGTGCTAATCTATGTATAGAGAGATTTTTTTTTTTTTTGAAACAGGGTCTCCCTATAGCCCCAGCTGGCCTGGAACTCACTCTGTAGACCAGGCTGGCCCTGAACTCACAGAGATCCGCCTGCCTCTGCCTCCCGAGTGCTAGGATTAAAGGTGTTCACCACCACGCCCAGCCTTAGATGGTTCTTAGCCGCCATGTGGGTGCTGGGAATTGAACCCCTGTCCTCTGTAAGAGCAGTCTGTGCTCTTAACTGCTGAGCCATCTCTCCAGCCCCGTATAGAGAGAATTTAAGCACAGTTTGATATTGTTTTTGTTTAGCAGAATAATAGTACTAGGTTCACCCCTGGAGGCTATGAGCTCCTCAACCATGGGGTTTTGGGCAGATTTACAGTAGCAGGCATGTGTTTCCTCCCATGGGTCCTGTCTTAATCCAACCAGAAAGTGGTTGCTCACTCCCATAGCGTTTGCTCCCGTCTTATGTGTATCTTGACAGGCTGGTCGTTATTGTGTCTTACACGGTTCATGCCTGAGTAAATCTGGTGATGATTTTTTTTTCCCCCTCTGAGGAGCCTCCATAGCACCCTCTGGTACTGTGAAAGCTTGTCAGCAGGGAGGAAGCTTCCTGGTCAGTACCAACTGGATAGCTCCTTGTCCTCTTACCAAAGTGCACCAGCATGCATTTTACCCATGAAGTCATGATTGAGTTGTGTGTGTGTGTGTGTGTGTGTGTGTGTGTGTGTGTGTGTATTTAAGTTAGAGAATAATTTGTAGGAGTTGCTTCTCTCCTTTAACTATGTGGATTCTGGGACTAGAACTCAAGTTGTCGGGCTTGTTGGCAGAGTGTTTACCAGCTTAGCCATCTTGTTGGTCCTTCCCAGCATTTCTTTGTATTATTTTTTTTGAGGCACAGTACCAGGGTAGCCCAGGGTGTCCTAGAACTTGTGATCTTCCTGTTTCGGTCTCTTGAGTATTAGGATTATAGGTGCGCACCAGCTCTATGATTAAAATTTAAGACTGGAGAAAACATTAAAGGTCTTGTAGACAAATCATCCTATGAATTCTTGAACACCCTTTGTGGAGAATTGACTCCATAAAGTTGTCCTCTGACCTCCACACTTGCACTGTAGATCATGTGCATGAGTGTGTATTCACATGTGTAAGTGCACAAATTCCATACTAATAAATGAAATAAAAATAGTTTTCTCAAATCAGCTATCATTCTCCATATTCTATATCCTGTTTCTGCAGACCAGGACTACATTAGCATTCGGCTTATTTATTTATTTTTTATTGGTATTTTTTTGAGCATTTGGTTTATTTTTATATAGGCAGGCAGGCTCCATTTTGGATATGATAATTAGTACTTTTCAATGGGTCATCTAGGATCCTGTATGATTTCTAAAAGAAGTTTGGCATCTTGCATAGATAAAATTCCTGGGGTGGGAAGCTAGACAGGGCATGTCTGCTTCAAGACAAAACTGGGTTGGCAAGATACCAATTAAAACCTATGCAAAGAACCAACCAGCCAACCAACAACAAGCCAGGCATTATGGTGTGCACCTATAATCAGAGGACTGAGGAGGATCTCCATGAATTTGAGACCAGCTTAGATTACATAATGGGTACCAGGCACCCAGAGCTGTGTAGCAAGATGGACTAAAAGAAAACCCTATCCCAAACAAAAATCAAACAAACAAAATACCTGCTGAGATGTTCTTCGTAGATGTTCTCTGAAAAATGAAAAGACAATATATTTCAAAAATTACAATTAAAAATGTTTATTTTCTATGTATGTGTGTATTGCCTGCATGTATGTAAATGTACCTGCATCATGCAATGCCCACAGAGGTCAAAAGAAGGCATCAGATCTTGTGGAACTGTAGATACTGGTGGTTGTTAGCCACCATGTGGGTGCTGGGAACTGAACTAGCTGCAAGAGCAGCCAGTGTTCTTAACTACCAAGCCATGTCTCTAGCCCATAAAAATTACAATTATTGATTGACTGGCAGAGTCCAAGAGAACTTCTATTGAGAAGTCCATGGAAATAGGTTGAGAAATATGATGTGCCCTGGAAAAAAGCAATATTTTTATAATTCTCAATAACAGGATAGAAAATATTCTCAACACACTTTTTAAAAAAATACATTTTTATTATTATTTTTATGTGTATGAATGTACTGTCTGCATGTAGGTTGGTGCAACCGTGTCATGCAATGCTGCGGAGGTCAGAAGAGGGTGTCATATTCTCCTGGAACTGGAGTTAAAGATGGTTCTCAGCTGCCACGTGGGTGCTGGGGATTGAACCTGGGTCCTCTGCAAGAGCAGTTGGTGCTCTTAACTGCTAGGCCATCTGTCCAGCTCCCTCAACACACTTTTAAAAGCCAATCTACTTGTATATAGTGGATTAAAGCAGGTAATGTCTTCTCTTACTTTGCTGTGTGGGTATTTCGTGGAAGGCCTGGAGTATGGTTCTCAATACATACCATGAGTATTCTAGAGAGACTACCAGGGCTTCTCAATACATACCATGAGTATTCTAGAGAGACTACCAGGAAGCAGGAAGGGAATGCAGATGGTGCATTTTGCCTTGGAGCTAAGCCATAGTGAGTTTATTTATTATTTTTTATGTGTATGAGTGTACTGTTTGCATGTAGGTTGGTGCACCCAGGTCATGCAATGCTGTGGAGGTCAGAAGAGGGCGTCAGATTCCCCTGGAACTGGAGTTAAAAACGGTTCTTAGCTGTCATGTGGGTGCTGGGAATCGAACCCGGGTCTTCTGCAAGAGCAGTAACTGCTGAGCCATCTCTCCAGCCCCCATAGTGTGAGTTTAAACTAGAACACATTGCATCGGTTCAGACTCAGAGCACTAGCAATGGAGATGGAGTGATGCTAGGAGAATGTTGGATCTTTGGAAGTGAGCCAAGAAAGTGTCTACACTGCTTTCCTCCAGCAGAGCCTGTCAGAGTGGATTTATACCAGTGCTCGAGTGGTGAGAAAGAGGAGGGCTGTTCTTGACATGTTGGTATTATGAACAGCAAGGTCTTGATATGTTCTTGATGGATATAATCACCCCTACAAAGTGTGAACGCCAGTTAAGGCCATCCAGGAGCTCCATGCTTCAAAACAGAAATGGGAGCACTCCATCGTCATGCCTGAACATGGACAGTATAAACGTGGTCTGAGCCACAAAACATCAAATGTCTTCTCCCAGATAAAATGGGTGTCAACTGCTTCCCTCCCCACCACAGCTCTAGCATTGCTCTGGCCTGCCCTCCTTATTAACAAGATGTATGCAGACATCTGACAAGAAAGTTGCCTCTGCTTTCTGACAGTGCTGAATCCAGAGACAATTTTTGCTTCTGTGGGCCCATCCTCAACTCAACTCAATCAGAGTCTAAATCCTATGTAAGTCCTTGGAGACAACCTCACACTGAGATGTCTCTGTGGTATCCATTCTGTCCCACTGTGACTAGCAATAGTAATACATCCAATGTGTTACAGGTGGGGTTTTTTCTTTTTTTTTTTGAGCATAATCAATGAGAAGAGAGCAGGATACCAAGTATTTGGAAAATAGCAATAAGGTTAATTTATCTTCTTTTGAAGAGAAAAGCAAATAATGAAACAAAATATGGTCTGGGAGAAAATATAGTGCTTACTAGGGAAAAAAAGGAGTTCTGGTCCTAGATTTGGATAGGGTCACTAGCTGTATATTTTTCCATTTTCTGTATCATTCATCACAGAATTTCAGGGAAAATAAAATTAGTTAGGAGAATTAAAATCCTTATTGGAAGTATTAAGGAGCCAGATACCAAAGAAAATGGAAGCCATAATGTTGAAAGAAAACTTTTTAGGTTTTTCTGAGTGTAGAAAAATGGGCAGGGGTCTGAGCTGGCTAAGTGGGTAGAGTGCTTGCGTATTTGAGTGAAGAGCTGACTCTGGGTCCCCAGTACATCCATGTAAAAGCTGCACACAGGGGCATGTGTCTGAAACTCCAGTGATAGAAGGTGAAGGCAGGGAGATCTTGGGGCCAGCCAGGCTATTGCAAACAGTTTAGTGAGATCGTCTTAAAAATAATAAATAAATAAATAAATAAATAAAGCTGAAGGCCAGGCACACACCTTAATCCCAGTACTGGGGAGGCTGAGGCAGGTGGATCTCTGTGAGTTCAAGGCCAGCCTGGTCTACATAGCGAGTTAGTTCCAAGACAGCTGGGGCTACAGGGAGACCCTGCCTTGAAAAGACCAAAACAAATCATCAATCATCAATCAATCAATCTATCGGTCAATCAATCAATAAGGCTGAAGGGTAGAGACAGGGTCAGTGGGTAAAGGACTTACTTGCAGCTAAGCCTGATGACTTGAGTTCAGTCTTATATGGCAGAAGGAGAGAACGGATTCCTGCAAGTGCTCTCATCTCCACACACCTCACAGCATGAGCACACCCCCCCCACCTACTCACAATATAAATAACTAAATGAAATAAAAATTAAAAGGAAAATGTGGGAATGATAGAGGAAGACACCCAACATCTATGGTCTTATGCAGAAAAATAAAGAAAAAGAAAAAAAGGAAAAACAGGAAAAAAAGAGAGAATGGGCAAGCATATAATAAACAGAACGATTTGCTGGAGGAACTGCCTTTGTAACAGAGAATCATGTCCATTGTAAAGGAGACCGTTCAGGTTACTGTAGATTGACTTGCCCAATGTACATTTCAGTCTTCTTCTAGAGTGCAGAGGCTAGAAAGATAAAATTGGCTCTTCCTAGAATTGCTCGAAGCTACTTATGTGATTTAGAATCTGCCAAGGTGATACATTCAGGTGAGACTGGATTTAGAACCAAGTTACCTGGGAGAGAGGAACATCATGGGTATCTATTTTGCTGGCTGAGGCAACTCAAGAGCAGGCTTGCTAACTGAGCAGCAGCTTCCTGCTGGGGCAGGGTCTGATCCTGTGGGACAGGAGCAGAGGCTCCATTGGCATTTCAGTTCTTCCATGAACATTGGACAGCGTCTCACAGAAGCTGAGACTACAGCAGTGCTATCATCAGTTAAAAAAGTACAAGGAGCCCGGCGTGGTGGTGCACACCCTTAATCCCGGCAGAGGCAGGTGGATCTCTGTGAGTTCAAGGCTAGCCTGGTCTACAGAGCAAGCTACAGGCCAGCTTGGACTAAAGGGAGACCCTGTCTCAAAAATACAACAACAACAAAAAAAAAAGTAGAAGGAACAGGTCACTTTTTGATAATATATATTTTATTTATTATTTCTGTTTTATGTGTATTCATGTATTGCTTGCATGTATGTACACGAACTCATGTCATGCAATGCAGTGGAGGACAGAAGAGGGTGTTGGATCCCCTGGAACTACAATTTCAGATGGTTGTTAGCCTCCAGGTGGGTGCTGGGATTTGAATCCAGGTCTTTTGCAAGAACAGCTAGTGCTCTTAACCACTGAGCCATCTTGCCAGCCCCTTGATAACATATATAAAGTAACTTAATAATCAGTTTCACAAACAATAATCCAAAGTTTTATTTAAGTATTTCACTTCTTTTGGTTTGTTTTGCTTTGTACTATAACCAGAATACCAGAGCTTGTGTATCACTACAGAAGTCAGTGGCCAGAGACAGGATCTAGTCTTTCAATTGTGCTTTATTCAGAAAGCTGCCAGCAGTCTGGGAAGCCAGAGGAAAATCTGCCTTCTTTGGCCTTTTCCAGCCAGCACATCTTATTAGGTAACCAGACCAAAAGCAGTTATTATTAATTTTTTTAGAAGATTTATTTTAGGCTGGGCATGGTGGTATACATATTTAAATCATAGTACCCTGGAGGCAAAGGCAGGAGGATCTCTGTGGGTTCAAGGCCAGTCTGGTCTATATAGCACGTTCTAGGCTAGCCAGAGTTACATGATGAGACCTTGTCTCTGGAAAAAAATATTTTAGCTATTAATGTGTGTGTCTTCATATGTGTGTGTATGGATGTGCACACCTATGTGTTTGTGGAGGCCAGAGTGGGTGTCAGCTGGGGTTACAGGTTTTGGTGTTTTTTTTTT
This sequence comes from Rhizomys pruinosus, assembly GCA_009823505.1. Taxonomy (NCBI): domain Eukaryota; kingdom Metazoa; phylum Chordata; class Mammalia; order Rodentia; family Spalacidae; genus Rhizomys; species Rhizomys pruinosus. Next base: position 6,032,315 of record VZQC01002875.1, read on the forward strand.
TTTTTTGGTCTTTTTGAGGCAGGGTCTCCCTGTAGTCCCAGCTGTCCGGGAACTCACTCTGTAGACCAGGCTGGCCTTGAACTCACAAAGATCAGCCTGCCTCTGCCTCCCAAGTGCTAGGATTAAAGGTGTGCACCACCACGCCTGGCTAGGTTTTGGTGTTTCTATGCCACACTACAGTTATGCCTTAAAGAAACATCCTTCACTCTTTAGCATCCATCTTATGGCCAAGAGCAGACCTGACCTGCTGAGAACCTGTCCTGCTCTGGAACAAGGGCTTTGCTCACTCTTTATTGGAACAGTATCTCCAACGTGAAATGGAGAAGTAAACGTCAGACCCACGCTTATCATCAGAGGATCTTGCCTCTTGATCCCTAGATTTGGAATGCCACATACACAACCACAGACAGTTGGTTCTCAATTTCTCTCATTGTTTGCAATGAGAAAAGCATGTGGTTTGCAACACTTTGATATGGAAAACATACACATACATTCAGACACAACCTTATGTGGATGGTAAAGAAGTGTCCTGAGAGATTAAGTTCCTAAGCCCAGGTTATAAGAGGAGAACCTGGTTCAGTGAAGTTGTTTACATTATAAACAGTAACTTTTTGGTTGCAAGGTTAGAAAAACTCCTTGTCCAGTGTGTGTCCATATTGTAAATTCATTTCCACAACAGGGGCCCATGGGTCACCTGGCTTGCTACATGCACTCTGTTCCTTATGTGTACTCAGCAAGCACTCCCAGCCACTGACCCATCTTTCCAGCCTCTATTATTGATTTTTTTGAGACAAGGACTCATGTAGCTCAGGCTGGTCTTGAACTTGGTATGTAGCTGAGGAATAATTTTGAACATCTGATCCCCCTGACTCTACCTTCTGAGTGCTGGGATTATAGGCATGTGCCACCAAGCCTAGTTTAGCAGTGTTGGTGAATCAAACTCAAGGCCTTCTATATGCCAAGCAAGCATTCAACCAACCGAGTTACATTCCTAGCCTCTGGATGAGATTTAAAAATTTTTTTATATTATTTTTAATTATGTGCTTGTATATGTGTTTGTGGATATGTACACATGAATGAAAGTCGCTTCGGAGACCAGAAGTGTTAGGTGTCCCTAAAGCAGGACTTAGAGGCAGTGATTAGCAACCTGGTTTATGTACTGGGAGCTGAACTCGGGTCCTCTGGAAAAGCAGATTGCTCTCTTAACCACTGAGACATTTTTTTTCAGTCCCTTTGGATGAATTTTCTGAACTGCAAAAGTAAAGAACTTCAGAAACAATGGGACGTTCTCTCTGTTCATCCCTGGCTCCCAACCTATAAAAGAACAACAGGTCAGCGTCCGCTCCTTCCCTGTAGTGGGAAACGGCATGAGGAATGGAAAGATGGGTGTTGATCTGGGGTATGAAAGTTGTCACTTGAGAATTTTATAGTGAGTCAAGTTGTTTCTCAGGTGTAAGTACAGAAAAATGACAAATACCCAAAGCTCATGAGATACCCTGTGTACAGAATGTTCTTGAAAAAGCTCTTTTGGTATGGTTTCTTTTTTATTTTTTTTTCTGTCTTTTGAGACAGGTCTCCCTTCTTCAGTCTCAGCTGCCCTGGAACTCACTCTGCAGACCAGGCTGGCCTTGAACTCACAGAGATCTCCCTGCCTCTGCCTCCTGAGTGCTGGGATTAAAGGCATGCACCACCATGCCCAGCCTGGTATGGTTTCCTTTTTATGACAGTGTTTTCTTATTTTACTTCTGCTTCTTTTTTGTTTCATAATTCTCATTTTTTCCCTAGGCATTTTTATTTAATTTGTTGCTTAGGGGACAGTAAAATAATTATTTGAAAAAATTTAGGGGCTGGAGAGATGGCCTAGCGGTTAAGAGCGCCGACCGCTCTTACAGAGGACCCGGGTTCGATCCCCAGCACCCACATGGCGGCCGAGAACCGTCTGAAACTCCAATTCCAGGAGAACTCCAGTTCCAGGAGAATCTGAGACCCTCTTCTGACCTCCGCGGCATTGCACGACACGGGTGCACAGACCTGCATGCAGACAGTACATTCATACACATACGGAAATAAATATAATTAATAAAAAAAAATTTTAAAAAAGAAAACAAAAAAATTTTTTTTTTAATTAAAAAATTAGAGTTAAAAAAAAAAAAAAAAGCCACAGTGTGGGTGGTGCACCGCCTTTAAAAATCCTAGCACGTGATTTCCTATAAGCAGAGGGCAGAAGGGCAGGGCGTATCTTTGTGAGTTCAAGGCCAGCCGGTTACAGATGAGTATCCATGGACAGCCTGGGCAAAAAAAAAACCGTCTCAAAAATCCAAAAAAAAAAAACCAAAAAACTTAAAATTCGAACCTGGACCTGAGTGAGCGAGTGGTAGCTTTAGTTGTAATGAAACCCCCCGAGCCCTCGGCCTTCGTGTGCTTCACTCAAGAAGAGCAATAAGCAACTTGTTGGAAGGGGAAGAGTTTGATAGCAAAATTGGAAGAAAACTAGTACTGAACAAGAAGTTTGACTGAGAAACTCGATCGTTCAAACAGAATAAAGATGTCTCTAACAACGAAGTGAGATTTCAGGCGGCCGTGGTGCACACCGCCTTTTAATCCCTGCCACTTGGGAGGCAGACGCGGCAGGATACTTTATGTTTCAAGGCCACCTGGTCCTAAGGATAGTTCCAGGCACCGCCCCAGGGGGCTGTAGGGAGACCCGGTCTAAAAACGACCAAAAAAAAAAAAAAAAAAAAAAAAAAAGTGAATTTCAAGTTGCTCAGAGTCTTGTTTTTAGGTTTCTTTTGTAAACTTCTATGTGTATAGACAGTTGAGGCACCTACTATCTTGAGACGGGGTCTCTGGCTGTTTACAGCTGTGTACTCTGGGTTGGCTGGCCCAGGGGCTTCTGGGAATTCTGATTTTGTCTCTCATCTCATTGTAGGATTGCTGACTATGATACTAATTGTAACAGTGTTGTCCTTTCTTCCCTCCCCCCCCTCCCCTCTTATTTCCTCTCTCTCTTCTTTCTTTCCTCTCCTCCTCTTTCTTTCTCCACTTCCCCCTCCCCCCTCTCTCATTTTTTTGAGACTTGTGTTTGGCTATGTGAACCAAGCTGGCCTTGAACTTGAAATTCTCTTGCTTCCACCTTCTGAGTGCTGGGATAATAGGCATGTACTACCATGCTCAACATTACTTTTCTACCTTTCTTTCTTTTTTTTTTTTTTTTTTTTTGTTCTTTTTGAGACAGGGTCTCCCTGTAGCTCTGGCTGTCCTGGAACTTGCTATGTAGACCAGGCTAGACTTGAACTCACAAAGATCCGCCTGCCTCTGCCTCCCAAGTGCTAGGATTAAAGGCATGCACCACCATGCCCAGCCAACATTATCTTTCTTAATATTAAGAAATTAATATTAATTTCTTAATATTAATAACTGGGGACAATTTAAAAATGGGTACTTTCTTTTCCTTGTCTCATTCCTTTCCTCCCAGTCACTTCAGAAACTCCTCCCCTTTAAGAAAAATTTAAGGGTATGCATAATACAAACTGTTAAACCCAGTTCTTAAATCAGCAGCTTGGTGCTTCTGTTCCACTGTGATTCTGGGAATTTCTCAAGTGCCCGGAGCCCTGCGTAGAGCTTGGCAGGAACTTAAGAGGGAGGCTTGTCTTCCTCAGCCTGCAGCCTCACAGAAGCCGTGAGCTCTCACAGTGATGGGTAGCTTTGGTCTTCACCTCTTTCACTGAGCTGGGAGCCCCACTTCATTTCCCTGGTCTCAAGCCACAAGCCCTCTGTGGGGTGTGGCTGTTTCCGTGGCTATGGAGACAGTATGCCTGCGGGGACCTTGCTGTTTATTTACATCCAGAATTTGTTTTCCTTGGTGGCTTGGTCCATTCTCACTAGCCAGTGCTGCTACTTGGTAATATCCACATCCTGCCTGGTTCCCTCAGAAGGTACCTGCCTGCCACCTCAGACTGCTTCTCACTGGAGTCTAGTAGGCCTGTCTACAACATCATCTACTTATTTTTATTTTGGTTCCAGTGTGTTCATTTGTTTTCAGAGTGTCTGTAACTTGAGCTGTTTTATTCTTCTTATAATGATTTCTGGTTTTATGTTAGAATTTATAAAATTCCAGTGTTATCCATATTTAGGAGCCTTTATACATGTTTGCATATAATCTCTAAATCCCAAAGGAAAGGCCAAGGGATGAAGTTGTGGAAACTTAGGACATGGTAGAGATTCAACAGGAGGAAAAGGCACTCCCCAGCCCTGCCCAGATTTTTAATTTAAAATATTTTTTAAAAAATCTCTTTTGTATAACAGCAGAAGCGAGGACCTTAATTACATACTTAAAATGCCATTCTGATAAGTTTCTTTTTTTTTTAATTTTTATTTTATTTTATTTTTTTATTTTTTTTTAATTAATTTTATTTATTTCTGAATGTGTATGAATGTACTGCCTGCATGCAAGTCTGTGCACCCGTGTCGTGCAACGCCGCGGAGGTCAGAAGAGGGTGTCGGATTCCCCTGGAGCTGGAGTTCTCCTGGAATTGGAGTTTCAGACGGCTCTCGGCCGCCATGTGGGTGCTGGGGATCGAACCCGGGTCCTCTGTAAGAGCAGTCGGTGCTCTTAACCGCTAGGCCATCTCTCCAGCCCCCTGATAAGTTTCTTAAAGATTCTGACCAGTGCTGGAGATGGCTCAGCAGTTAGGAGCATTGGCTGCTCTTGCAGAGGACCAGGGTTCCATTCCCAGCACCCACATGGCAATAACAACTATCTGTAACTCCAGTTCAAGGGGAGCCGACATTTTATACAGTTACTTCCATGTGCTTATAAATGAGGGGAAAAATAAAGAAGAAAGCATTTAAATAATTAATGTTTTAAAACTGTAGTTATAGACTACATGCAAACTGTGGAAAATGGGCAGCCAGTAAAGGAAGAGGCCACAAGTGTGTTCAGCAGCAAACTGATATTCCCAAGGGACCCCACTGTTCAGTAAGCAAGCATTCAACCTAGGAAAAACACATGAGAAGTAAGAGCGAAGAATTGACAGGAATGTTTGAATTGAAAAAGAAAGATTAGTTAAAAGATCTAGGGAAATCTTTGGAAAATAAAAGATAAATGAAACAAAAAATTAAACTTATAGACACAGAAATTGTTAAACTTTTATATAAGGAAGTTCTTTGCTCTGAGAAGAATTACTGAAGTTTGGGCTGGAGAGATGGCCTAGCAGTTAAGAGCACCGACCGCTCTTACAGAGGACCCGGGTTTGATCCCCAGCATCCACATGGCGGCCGAGAACTGTCTGAAACTCCAATTCCAAGAGAACTCCAGTTCCAGAGGAATCCGACACCCTCTTCTGACCTCCGCGGCATTGCATGACACGGGTGCACAAACTTGCATGCAGACAGTACGTTCATACACATAAATAAATAAAAATAAAAATTAAAAAAAAAGAATTACTGAAGTTTATGAGGGTGCAGTGGTAGGAAGACTGGGATTTGTTTAGGAACAGTGTTTCACTTTGAAAAGGTGATTGGGGAATAGGTAAAAGACTGTTGGCAAAAATGGTGATTACTACTGCAGCTGGGTAACAGGTACTTGGGGGTTCATTACACTATATGTCTGCTCTTATGTGTGCTTAAAATTTTCCATAATTAAAAGCTAAAACATTTCAAAGAGGATGTTGTGCTTGATTGTGTGCTAGCATATTTGAAAAATCTCCCTCATGAAACAGATGGTTTTCTGAGAAAACTCAGTACTAAATGTGACTCAAGAAATGAATAATCTGGCATGTGGAGAGATGGCTCAGCAGGTAAAAGTGCTCGCTGTTCTTGCAGGGGATCTGAATTCAGTTCCCAGCATCTACTTTAGGTGGCTTAGAACCATTCACAATTCTTTTTTTTTCTTAATTTTTATTTATTTTTGTATGTGTATGAATGTACTGTCTGCATGTAGGTTTGTGCACCCGTGTCATGCAATGCCGCAGAGGTCAGAAGAGGGTGTCGGATTCCCCTGGAACTGGAGTTCTCCTGGAATTGGAGTTACAGACGGTTCTCGGCCGCCATGTGGGTACTGGGGATCGAACCCTGGTCCTCTGCAAGAGCAGTCGGTGCTCTTAACCGCTAAGCCATCTCTCCAGCCCCCATTCACAATTCTAGCTCTAAGGGCATCCTGATGCTGCTGTCCTTAGTGGGCACTGTACTCAGGAGCACATACTCACAAACAGACACACATAGGAGACACATAGACACACAAAAATAATTTTTAAAAATGGAAGTGAATAATCTGTAGATGGTGAGATGACTCAAGGGTAAAGGTATTTGTTGCTAAGCCTGATGACCTGAGTTCAAACTCTGGAACCTATGTTGCAGAAGAAGAGAACTGACTGGAAAGTCCTCTAAACTCCACATATGTACCATGGCATGCATGCACCACTCAAATTGATAAACAAGCAAACAAATAAATGAAAAACTAAAAAAAGAAAAAGAAGTGACCTTTCTGAAAAGAACAACAACCCTGGGAAAAATGATAAAGAATTAGCCTCCCGAGAGTCCAAAGGGAACTTGTTTTATTTGTGAGTTCTTCAAGAGACATATATCTCAAATTCTATAAGTTACATGGAAATAAGTATAGGAATGTCACTCAGTGGTAGAGCACTTGCCTAGCATGGACAAGATCCATGCATTTATAGCTGGACATAGTGGGGTACACCTGTAATCCCAGTGCTTGAGAGGAAGTAGCAGGAAGATTAAGACCACCATTGAATACCCGAGATGCTGTCTCAAAAAGCAAGTGAACAGAAAAGTATATGAAAATGATATCATCAAACTCATTTGATGAAGTCAGCATAATCTTATGCATAAGATCTTATCCATAACTCTGATATATATCAGAGTTCTGGAGGCTGGAGTCACTGTGAGACCTTGCTGGGACTCAGAGCCCTGCCAGTAGTATTGATCTCTGAAAAGCCAGTCACCCCCATGGGGACATCCCATGTCACCCAGCCTAGATAGTCTGCTCTGGAGATGGAGACTTTAGACCCAAGATGACACAGGAAATTCTGATTTCTGTCTCTTCAAATGAGCAATAAAGGAATGGTTTTTGACTCAAAAAAAA
>VZQC01002875.1:6043901-6064977 GCA_009823505.1 Rhizomys pruinosus
GGTTCAAATAGTGAGCACCAGGCAAGGTTGAAATAAAGGGAGATTCTGCCACAAAAAGACCAAAAAAAAAAAAAAAAAGAAATTTCTAAACTAGCCAGAGGTGTATAATAAGACCCCAACTCAAAAAGAAAAACAAAAACCAAGGAATATCCAAAATTCACAAACACTTAACAAAACATTATGAGGGCCAAAGAGATGGTTCAGTGGGTAAATAATATACTTATGTTCAAGTACTGCATTTGATCTGCAGTACTCACATTAAAAAAAAAAGTAAGGAATGATGGCTTAGATCTGGAATCCGATCACTGCTAAGGAGAGGTGGAGACAGGAGAACAGGCAGGAAGCTCGTGGGCCAGCTCGCCCGGAGCACATCACGGACAGTGGCAGAGCAAGAAAGATTCAGCCTCAAAACAAGGTGGAAGGAGAGAACAGACTCCAGAAAATTGTTCCCCGGCCTCCAGATATGTGCTGTGGCACACGTACACGTTCCACATTCACAAACATATCAAACACTCCCCCTCACACCCATGCACCAATAAATAAATTAAAAAAAGAATGTCTCTATTTTCCGTTATGTCAGTATTAATACAATATCAAAAAATTACATAGAATCATTACAACAAAATGAAGCTATAGAACAGATCCACTTTGCGTATAGACAAATCTTCAACATAATACCAGGAAACTGAAACCAATGACATAAAAAAGGATTATATTTCATGATGAAGCACTACTGAGCCAAAAATACATATTTTAATATTAAAAAAAAACCCTATTCAAGTATTCTTCTGTATTCAACATTTACAAAAATATCCTGTGGAGCCGGAGTCCCTGGGTTCAGCAACTCTTAGGTTGTTCCTTGTGTGGCTGTGGATGAGTTCATTAATCGTCCTGTGCTTGAATTTTCTTATCTCTAATATGAGCATAGTGGTAGTTTTAAGGGAGTTAACATAAAAAATTATTGTGTGGATATATGGTAATTATTCAGTATATATTAGCTAGTCTTTTTTAAGGGAATTAAAAATTTTTTATTTTATGTGTATGAGTGTTTTGCCTGCATGTGTATAAGTGCACCAGGTGTGTTCAATGCCCGTGTAGGCCAGCAGAAGGTGTTGAATCCTCTGGAACTAGAGTTATGGATGACTGTTACTTGCCATGTTGGTGCTGGAAACTGAACCTGGGTCCTCTGCAAGAACAGCCAGGGCTCTTAACTGCTGAGCCATTTCTTTAGCCCAAAGGGATTGTTTTTTTTTTAATTAAAAAATTTTTTTTATATGTATGAATGTACTTTCTGCATGTAGGTTTGTGCACCCATGTTGTGCAATGCCTCGGAGGTCAGAAGAGGGTGTCGGATTCCCCTGGAACTGGAGTTAAAGAGGTTCTCAGCCTCCATGTGGGTGCTGGGGATTGAACCTGGGTCCTCTGCAAGAGCAGTTGGTGCTCTTAATCACTGAGCCATCTTTCCAGCCCCACCTTAATCATTTCTATTTCTCTTCAGAGCTAACAAATTACTCTGCTACAATTAATTCATCTCTCATTTTTAAAACAAAAAGGCTATCTTTTAGCCATTCTAAAATTTCTTCCATTTCAGTTTTCTTTGTTTTGTTTTGTTTTGTTGAGACAGGGTCTCCCTGTAACCCCAACTGGCCTGGAACTCACTACGTAGACCATGCTAGCCTCAATCTCACAGAGCTCAGCCCTCTCCTGCCTCCCAAGTGCTGCAGCCTCCACGATGTTGATGTCCAAGAAGAACTAGACTGCCATCTATGAACCCCTTTTTAAGGAGGGCATAATGGTAGCCAAGAAGGATGTTCATATGCCTAAACACCCAGAGCTGGCAGACAAGAATGTGCCAACCTTCATGTCATGAAGGCTACACAGTTGAGGCTATGTGAAGGAGCAGTTTGCCTGGAGACTTTTCTACTGGTACCTCACCAACGAGGATATCTGGTATCTCCATGATAACCTCCACCTGCCTCCTGAGATGGTGCCGGCCACCCTGTGCACAGCCATCCTGAGACAGGCAGACCTCAGCCTAAAGGTCCAGAGGCTGAGCGACCCACAAGGTTCATCTGCAGGGACATCTACAGACGGAGTGCTGTTCCCTATTCCCTCATGCTCCGAAAGATGGGGCTGGCTCTGCAACTGAATTCCAGTTCAGAGGTGTGTTTGACCTGAGGTAGACGTGGGTCAGCCACCTCAGTGAGGTTGGAGGTGAATGTTTTGTGTTGAATAAATTTATACTCAGAAAAAAGGTAACTCATCATGCACTTGAAGCATCTTCTGTATCTCAACCTTTTCAAAATATGCAAATTTTCCTATTAAAATATAGGGTGAAATATGTTAACAGGATATCAAGAAAATTAAACAACAAAGGTATATGTTAAGGAAAAAAATCAGCTATATCTGTTTAGAAATGCATGCTGTTTTATTTTTCCACAGAAGACTCTAGAAATTAGATACCTACATTGTTATTGGCAACCTTGGTTCCCAAGCTAGGGTGCATCAGATTATCTGTCACTTCCTGATCATGATTTCAAAGGCAGACTTTAAAATATGTCTCTGGATCCATTCTGGGACTGAGAGGACTAAAAACATCCGCCGAACTCTATAATAATGTGACTTTGACGAGTAAGGCCATCTGGTGGCCGCTTAGAAAGTTTTGGATTTCTAAAACCCAGTGCTTGCATTCCTAACATCATGGCCCCTTTGGGCTCAACTGAAAGCTAAGCTTGTCCTATATTTGTGAGGACCTTTGGTATTTCCTGAACTGGAGTGAGTCCAAGATTCTGCTTCCAAATACAGATTCCATTACATATGGGGCTGGTAGCATTGTACAAAGTTTTTTCCCTTTCTTTCTTTCTTTCTTTCTTTCTTTCTTTCTTTCTTTCTTTCTTTCTTTCTTTCTTTCTTTCTCTCTCTTTCATTTCCACCCTCAATTCCAATTAATTAATGAAAATTTAGAAAATTCAAACAAATCCGTAGTAACATAAAAATGGCCCGGTCAAGGAATACATAGGGAACAACGACAGGTTTACAGCGTAGTCTGTGTGCACATGTCCAAAGTGCTGCTTATTAACAGATGCTGTCTTAGAATAGCAAGGATCTGATGGAATCTTGTGGCATAGGCTATTTGTGAACTGAGTTGGGGCCAGATTGGATGGATATTATATAGGTAGATAAACACCTTGTCTGGTCTCTCTCAGTCCTATTTATGTATTATTAATAAACAACATGGTCCAGTCCCAGAAAGCATATTAACCCCTTGTGCAGATGAAATATATGTTATTAAAATGTGGGGAAAAGGTGAGTCATATTTTCTAAGGGTGGTTTTTTTTTTTTTTTTTGGCCTGGACAAAGATCTACATAATGATGAGAATCTACTGGAATTATGATATGATTTATGAACAAATTTCTTTGCTTAGTAAAGATATGCAAATAGTCGGCACTTTCCTTTGGCGATTTTATTTCTTCATGCTGCAAATTTACAACTCCTTTGCCTTGGCTTGTAATTCTAGTACCGTAGGAGGTGCGGGCGGTGGATCAGAGATCTAGATCACCCTCCACTACACAGCGGGTTGGAGGTCAGACCCTGTCCCAAAAAACAAAACTTGAACTAAACAACTTTTAGTTTATCCACATTATCTATTAACTTTATACATATAATCTTTTTTTCATCATTCTGAAGTGTGTGAGATATAATTCTCTTTTAAAGTATTTTTATTTTACACATCTTTTAAATTGGCACATATTCATTGTACTTAGTAATGGGTTTCCTTCCTTACGTTGTTTTCATACAAGTACATCTCACACCTTGAGGACAGTCATCCTCATCCTCTCTTGTCCCTACTTCTCCATCCTGTTATTGGCCTTTTGTCCACCCAGACTTTTCTCCTATCTTCAAGGCATATACATAAAGTATTTTATGTGTGTATATGGAACTAAGATCTACCAATGAGAGAAATCATGTGGCATTTGTCTTTGTGGGTGTGATTTATTTTGGTTAATGTGATGATCTTTGTTTGTTACCATTTTCTTTTTTTTCTTTTTTTGGGGGGGGCTTTCCCTATAGCCCCAGCTGGCCTGGAACTCACTCTGTAAACCAGGCTGGCCTTGAACTTACAGAGATCTGCCTGGCTCTACCTCCCGAGTGCTAGGGTTAAAGGTGTGTGTCACCACGCCTGGCTTAAAGACAGTTCTTAGCTGCCATGTGGGTGCTGGGAATTGAACCTGGGTCCTCTTCTAGAGCAGTTAGTGCTCTTAACCCCTGAGCCGTCTTTCCAGTCCTTGTAACCATTTTCTTATAAAGACATAATTTCATTCTTTTTTTTTTATTATTATTTTATGTGTATGAGTGTATTGCCTGCATGTGTATGAGTGCACCCATGTTGTGCGGTGCCTGTGGAGGTCAGAAGAAGGTGTCGGATCCCCTAGAACTGGAGTTACAGGCAGTTATTATCCTCCATGTGAGTGCTGGAATTAGAACTCAGGTCTTCTGCAAGAGCAGCCAGTGCTTCCAACTGGTGAACCATCTCTCCAGCCCCTACTTTAGTTTTCTGAGTAACTGCCATACTGAGTGCAGTATGTGCCTGGTGCCTGGACCCCTTTAGAGTCCCACCTGTAGTTCACAAGGGTCCCACTCCCCCATCCTCACCAATATTTGCTGTTATTTTTTTTTTTGATATATGGTCTGACTTCGATGAGATGGAATTTAATGTCATTTTGGCTCACATTTTCCTGATAGCTAAAGATGCTGAACAGTTTTTTTCAAATATTTATTGGCCATTGGCACTTGATCTTGTCATTAAACAAATTATTTTATTTTTATTTGTTTGTTTGTTTATTTTTCTGTGTATGGGTGTTTCGCCTGAATAGATGTAAGTGCACAGAATGTATGCAGTATCAGTGCAAACCAGAACTGGGAGTCAGAGTTCCTGGAACTGGAGTTACAGAGATGGCTGTTAGTGGCTGTGCTGGGAACTGAACCTGAGTCCTCTATAAGAGCTGCCAATGCTTTTAACTGCTGAACCATCTCTCTAGTCCCTCCTTTCTTCTTTGAGATAGGTTCTCCCTGTAGCCCCAGCTGGCCTTGGTCTACAGAGATCTGCCTGTCCCTGTCTTGTGAGTTGAGTGTTGGGATTAAAGGCATGCGTTTTCATTTTTGAACTTCTTTTTACCTTTCTTGTCCTCCTCCCTTCTCTCTATTAAAATGTAAAACTTCCTTGTAGACTACAGAAACAAAATATGAAAAACCATACTTTGTGCTGGGTGTGTACTGCTCCTTTTGGGGCTCTTAAACTTTCTTGGACTACCTTTTTTGGGTCGGAATACTGCTTGCATGCCTGTGAATTATGAAACAAATACAGGCCTGTTCTTTGGCGACTTTGAGCTTATGCAAGGAGAGATCAAAGAAAGAGGAAGAAAAACAAAGACCAAAGAGAATTGGAATGCACAGTAAAACTGTCTAAAAAATATATCACAAACTTCAGAAGTGTGCACTGTAATATTAACAGTAGATGCTTGCGTAGTCGATTGCTAGTTTCTAAAGTACTTTTTGTCCATTAGCTAGGGACCACCCAAAAGAGAAGGGCTGGCTGGCACTGTTTCTTATTTTCACAAGGAAGTGCAAAGGAGAGAGCTTCGTGGGTAGTGACCAAAGGGCACTCACGCTGAGAGCAGGGAGCTGGCCTTGAACCAGCTGTTTGGACACTCAGTCCTACCAGCCTTGATGACACTGCAAAGGTTTCCACACTTGTACCCCTTCAGCTGGTAGGATTCAAGGCCGTTGATTTCGTGTTGTTGGGCACCTTCCAGCACCACTCCCTGCATCTGCATGGTACGAATGCTTTCTTCATGGAGGAATTCCAGACCGGGAAATATTTTGGCGCCGGTGGTCTGAGTTAAATACAAGCCCCTATTCGTAATTTCTGCTTAGGTTCTGACACCTAAGAGATTCCAAAGGGTGACAAGTGGGGCTCTCGCCTAGAATTCTTTCTTGTGGGAGGGGCTGATGAGTCAAGGGAATTTAAGAATTCTGCAGCTCCATCTGAGCCCAGCTGCCACGGCTTAAACTGAAGGGATAGGGAGAACTAATAGAGCTCCGATCCGGTTTCAGTGGTCTGCCACAAATAGGATTGTCTCATTGGCCTGGGAAGAGCCTGCTGGATTTAAAGTGAAATGAAAGTATGGACCCTGGGGGACAGCACGGGAAATTACAAATGACAGCTGCTCAACTCAATAGCAACATCTGGTCCAGAGGCTTCATCCAGGCCCCCTGGTATGCAAGGAATGAGATCTATTGGCAGCTAGTTTTGAGGCTTTGGGGAAAGCTGGTTTAGAGCTGAGTAGTGACTCTGAGGCTTGGCTTCCTTTCTTCACTAACCTTGTGGGTTTGCACCAGGCATGAGACTTTTCCAACCCTCAGTCTGCTAATTTGTAAACAGAAGCATAATATTTATCTTTCAATTTTTTGTCCCCCCCCCCTTTTTTTTTTTTTTTTGATATTTTCGAGACAGGGTCTCCCTGTAGCCCCAGCTGTCCTGGAACTCACTCTGTAGACCAGGCTGGCCTTGAACTCACAGAGATCCGCCTGCCTCTGCCTCCCAAATGCTAGGATTAAAGGCATGCGTCCACCACACCTGGGTTCTAGAAATACAAACTTTGTTTCAATTGTTACTTGCAGGTTTGAGTTTCCTGTAGGGTAAAGGAACAGAGAAATTTAGAAAGAATGTGGGAAAACCTGAGAGAGGAAAAGGAAGCAGTGACCATATTTTATTCAAATAAAATTTCACGGTGACTTGAGGCTGAGATGGGCTGGAAGCCTTGCAGTTGGCTCAGCATGGAATAGTTGAAGTCCTGGGCAGGGGCTTTTGAGTTTGTAACATTGTTGACTAGATGATTTGCCTTCTGGGCATTTCCATTCTGGAAGAGCCAGTTATAATCCGTAAGAATCATAAGTGAAAGGCCTGGGAACAAGCTTAAAGGAGGGGCTTTATGTTTGGGTGTGTCCAGGCCTTCCCTAGACAATTTCACCAAGATTCAGAGACATTGAGTAATGTGCTCAAGGCCATATGACTAGCAAACTATAATGCAGAGACATGCTTGCTTCCAAAGCGCATCCTTTTATACAGACAAGTGAGTCAAGGCATCACATACAAGGTAATTCACAGGATGTGTCATCAAAGGGCTGAGGAAGAAACAGGCTATGGTGACCTTGCTGGCTCATGACTTTCCATTTTACCACTAGAAGTCCCACGTCCCAGAAACCCTCAAAGTCCTAGGAAAACTGGGACAGTTTTCCTTACAGCTAAAGCCAGAAGATGGCCTATTTCTATCAGTAGGGTTTGCTGTTTCCTGGACTGGTATAAGTAGAACGTCAACATTCATATTAATCTTGATGATTTTCAAGAATATGATGGAACAAGGCACAAATAAGACAATTCTGTAATTTATGCTTGAACAAAGATAAAAACAGATGTTACACAACCACGAAAATGACCAAATGTCCCCCTCTCCTGGCCAACAGAAGAGAATACTGCCTCTTTAAATGATAATTGGTCTTGCTCTGTCCTGCCCGTGAAATGTAAATAGAGGTAACTACTAAATATCCCTGGTTTCTGACAGTTCTAACCCAACCCAGATCTTTACTTCCTCGAGCCATCCTCCAAATCAGCTAACAGCCCAACTCCTCTAACAAGTCCTTTCTAGCTCTCTCTCTTTGAGATGCTTCATCATTCCACACAGTATTTTGTGTGGTATTCTGATAACATAGAACAAACTCAGCTCCTTTGAACTGTTGCCTTTCCTTCTTGAACTATAACTTTAAATTGAGCATGCTCCAGAATGCATACTTTAATAAGTGTGTTTGTTATACAGCAGGCATGTTTCTATAGGATCTTTAACTCCAGGGTATTGAAGGGTGTGCAGAGGTACTACCTCTAACTTGTATCCTCTATTTCTGGGCCATCTCTACAGGTAGGACCAGATGCTTCTTCAAAGTAGAATTGCTCATTTACCAAGAATTTCTACTTGCCAGGCACCATACTAGCTCTCTTCATGGATTGATCCATTTAAGGCTCATCTATGCTTTCTGAAGTAGATCTCTAATTCTTCTCATCTTATAGATGCAGAAGGAGAGGCTGGATGAATCTATGAAAATGGATGAGTTAGAAGTGGTCAAGCCAGGGCCAGTGAGCTGACTCAATGGGTAAAGGTGCTTGCTGTCAAGTCCCGCCAAGCTGGTGATCTGAGTTAGACCCTCTGAACCACATAGTGGGAGGAGAGACCTGACTCCTGCAAGTTGTCCTCTGACCACATTCGTGCTATAGTACATTTGCACCCACCTACATATAGACACATCACACAAAATAAATAAAATAAGTGTAATAAAAGGAAGTGGCTGAGCCAGAATTCAGATGTTGGGGGAATAAATAAGAAGTACTTGATTTCAAATGAGCCAGAAAATGATAGGCTGGAAAATGTGAAGAACCCGCACTCTAATAGTTTTTATTCAGAAGAATAAGCCCAGATGCTATAGGCCAGATAATACTTTGAACACTTGACATGATGTATCAAGTCACTTAACCCTCTATATTGTAGGCACTACAGCTATTCCAATTTTACAGATGAGGACACTTTATATAACACATTTATCTAGAGAGTTGTAATGAATACGTTATTTTCCCATTTTCTTTTTCTTTCTTCACCTCCGCCCTATGCAGTACTGTAGTTCAGATAATCTAAGATGCCGCTACTAGTTGCTAAGTAAAGCATGCACCTTTCAGGGGGAAACTTCTGTGTGAAGGCCCTTTCAAAGGGTCCTTTCTGTCTTTTCAGCTAAAACATGTTTGAGAGCTGAGGAGGGCCAGAGACATTCCCATGCTCTATTTTCATGATATGACAAACCAAGCATGCCCCCCAATGTGTTTCTGTAATCAATTTTTACTTTAAAAAATTATTTATTTATTTATTTATTTATTTATTTATTTATTTATTTATATGAATGTACTGTCTGCATGTAATGTGCACCCGTGTTGTGCAATGCCGCAGAGGTCAGAAGAGGGTGTCAGATTCCCTTGGAACTGGAATTCTCCTGGAATTGGAGTTACAGACAGTTCTCAGCTGCCATGTGGGTGCTGGGGATTGAACCCGGGTCCTCTGCAAGAGCAGTCGGTACTCTTAACCACTAGGCCATCTCTCCAGCCCTGCAATTCAAATCTTTTTTTTTTTAAATCGATATTGTTTAATTAATTAATTTATTTATTTATTTTTATGTGTATGAATGTATTGTCTGCATGCAGGTCTGCGCACCCGTGTCGTGCGATGCCGCGGAGGTCAGAAGAGGGTCTCAGATTCCCCTGGAACTGGAGTTCTCCTGGAACCGGAGTCACAGACGGTTCTCAGCCGCCATGTGGGTGCTGGGGATCGAACCCGGGTCCTCTGCAAGAGCGGTCGTCGCTCTTAACCGCNAAAAAAAAAAAAAAAAAAAAAAAAAAAAAAAAGTAACAAAAGAAGAGTTGAATTTAATTCCACAAAACCTATTCTTTCTTTAGTGTTATTATAAATTTCATGAGTGTCTTTGATTTTTGAACTGTGGACAAGAGAAAATGTTCTGTTGAAGTCACAACTTGTGGATGGGCAAGAATTGTACTTGCAGGGAGACTTGTTTCTCCTTGACAGCCCCTGCCAGCTCGGGGAAAAACCTCACCCTGGTTACAGTCCCTAACCAAAATACAGAGCCCATGATATTTCCTTTCCTTGTGTTTTCTAGTTGTTTGAGGCTTACTTGAGAAATCTGCACTGCTTTACCAAGAAAAGCCTCAATTATACAAATAATAAAGCTTTTCTGGGGATAGCTGAGATGGCTTAGCTGGTAAAGGTGCTTGTTGTCAAGTCTGAAGAACTGAATTTGATTCTTAGAACTCACAGGGTGGAAATTGAGAACTGACTCCTATAGGTTGACTCTTACCTCCACATATGCACTGTACACAAACACAGACACACACACATACACACTTCTGAGATTTATGTGAATAACAAAAAGTTCTATAGCTCAGCAGCACTCCAGACCCAAGTTAGCTCAGCATGCTGCAACTGACCCCTTGTGCAGGTTCTGTGTATAGCCAGAGAAAAGGAAATGACATAGAGAAATAACCTGACTGGCTGCAGTCAGCACTTGCTTTATACCATTGTTAGAGATTGTTAGAGATGTGTTCAGGGTTGCAAAGAAAGAGACCATCATCACTTGAATTAAAGTGTCTGGATAAGTCAAACTTTACTACTGATCAGAAGGGTACGCTACTTACAACAGAAAGATGGAGAAACCAAGCCAGCACATGGAATAGGGGATAGGACAAGTTTTTATCCTAACTCCTAAGACAATAGTACTGAGCCTTTCCCCATTGGCTGGGGTCTGACCTCATAGTCTTTCCCAGTTGGCTAAGATCCAAGCAAAGGAAGGGGAAGGGGGTTTGACTAAAGAGAGGGGAAAGGGCTCAGCCTTCCTCCCTCACACTCCCAGGCCATTAATTCCTGGAATGCACCAGGACCCTTTTCCTTTCTTTTTTTCTTTTCTTTTCTTTTTTTTTCTTTTTCTTTTTCTTTTTTTTTCGTTGAGACAAGGTCTCCCTGTCTGGCCTGGACCTCACTATGTAGCTCAGGCTGACCTTGAACTCACAGAGATCCCTGCTTCTGGGATTAAAGGCATGCACAGCTGGGCGTAGTGGTGCACACCTTTAATCCTAGCATTTGGGAGGCAGAGGCAGGCGGATCTTTGTGAGTTCAAGGCCAGCCAGGTCTACAAAGCGAGTTCCAGGACAGCTGGAGCTACAGGGAGATGCTGTCTCGAAAAGACAAAATAAATAAATAAATAAATAAATAAAAAAGGCATGTGTGGGGCTCTCAGACGAGTTTAGCCATCTAGTAATTTTCCACTAGCAGATTCCCAGCACTGAAATTATCACGAGGAGGTTGCAGTCCATTGTGTAACTTCACAGGAGATGTTGCAAATGTTCACCTTAAGTAAAGATCTGTATCTGCACATTCTTTCCATGTGTAAGCACTGAGGTGCCCTGTTTTAGCAATGCTTCCACGTTCCCTAACCTTTATATTCTACTTGTGTTCTATACAATAAACGAGACTTGATCAGAATCCTGTCTTGTCTTCATTTCTCGCGACCCTTGCCCCTTCCCCTGTCTCCTTCTCCTCTATCAATGGGGTCCTCATTGATAGACACACGGGACGGGTCACGTGGCCCATTTCGCTTTTTTTTTTTTTTAAACAATTTTTTTATTTATTTCTGTATGTGTATGAATGTACTGTCTGCATGCAAGTTTGTGCACCCGTGTCGTGCAATGCCGCAGAGGTCAGAAGACTGCGTCGGTTTCCCCTGGAACTGGAGTTCTCCTGGAATTGGAGTTTCAGACGGTTCTCTACCGCCATGTGGGTGCTGGAGATCGAACCCGGGTCCTCTGTAAGAGCGGTCGGTGCTCTTAACCGCTAGGCCATCTCTCCAGCCCCCCATTTCGCTCTTAAAAATTTTTTTTTTTATTTTTTGAGACAGGTTATCCCTATATCCCCAGCTGGCCTGGAACTCACTCTGTAGACCAGGCTGGCCTTGGACGCACAAAGATCTGCCTGCCTCTGCCTCCTGAGTGCTAGGGTTAAAGGCATGCGCCACCATGCCTGGCTTAAATGTGGTTCTTAGCCACCATGTGGGTGTTGGGAATCAAACCTGGGTCCTCTGCAAGAGCAGTCAGTGCTCTTAACCACTGAACCATCTCTCCAGCCCCTTTCCTTCTTTCATAACCAAAAGTTTTACAGGGTGGGTGTTAGGGTGATCAGAAGATTAGAATCCATTGTCATAAATGAAGAGGTTTTGTAGGGCTGGAAGGGAGTGATTAGAACATTAAAATAAGGAATTTTTACAGTGCTTTTAGTAGTGTTTTTGTAGTGTTTGAAAGAAAAGACTAATATTTTAGTTTATAGTGTTCAAAAGAAAAGTGTTTGAAAAGACTAATATTATAGTTTATAATGTTTGAAAGAGAAGACTAATATGTAATGTTTCTTATACCTTCATGGTCTAAGATTGATTGGCTGAGATTTAGTTGCTCAGTTACAATAGTACACTGAGGTTGTACTTTGGTTGGACATTAGCTAGGTTGCAGTTCATTATATACAGAGAATGCTTTGAGCTAAATTTTATCAAGTATGGAAATGATGAAGGTCAAACTTATCAATTTAATATCTAGCTATCTGTATACTATGACCAGTCTTGGCATTTGGACCAAATTTTGAGTGAGAGTCTCTTTTGCTTCTGTAGGTTGGTTAGGAACTAACCAGTGATATTTAGGAACTCCATTATAGGCCACATCACCTTGAGTCTACATTTTTTTTTTTTTTTGGTTTATTTTTGCTTTTTGATACACAGTCTCCCTGTAGCTCCAGCTGGGCTAGAACTTGATTTGTAGGTCAAGCTGGTCTCTATTGCACAGAGATCTGCTTGCCTCTGCCTCCCAGGTGGTGCTTAAAAGCATGCACCACCACACCTGGCCTTAAGCATTAATTAATAATTAATTAATTTTAGTCTTTTTGAGATAGGGTCTCATAGCTCTAGGTGGCCTGGAATTCACTATGTAAACCAGGCTGGCCTTGAACTCACAGAGATCTGTCTAGCTTTGCCTCCTGAGTAATGGGATTAAAGGCATGTGCTACCATGCCCAGATTTAAGCACAGATTTATTTATTATTATTTTATTTATTTATTTTTTATGTGTATGAATGTACTGTCTGCATGTAGGTTGGTGCACCTGTGTCATGCAATGCCACGGAGGTCAGAAGAAGGTGTCGGATTCCCCTAGAACTGGAGTTAAAGACAGTTCTTGGTGGATATGTGGGTGCTGGGACTCAAACCCGGGTCCTCTGCAAGAGCAGTCGGTGCTATTAACCACTGAACCACCTCTCCAGCCCCTAAGCATAAATTAAAAAAATATTTTATTTACTATTTTTACTTTGTGTGTATGAGTCTAATGCCTGCATGGAGGTGGTTGCACCTGTTTCATGCAATGCCTGAGGAGGTCAGAAGAGGGTATTGGATTCCCTGGAACTGGAGTTACAGATGATTGTTAGCTGCCACATAAGTGCTGGGAATTGAACCTGCGTCCTCTGCAAGAGCAGCCAGTGTTCTTAACAACTGAGCCATCTCTACAGCCCCATTAAGCATACATTTTTAACGGAGAAAGTTATTTTCTCCTAGCTACTTTTAAATATATTTTTTAAGATTTTATTTTTGTTATCTGTATATGTGTGGGTATGCACACATGAGTGCACTCTTCATTGAGGCCATAGAAGGTGTTGGATACTCTGCAGCTGTAGTTATAAGCAGTTGTGAGCTGCTGAACATGGGTGCTAGGAATTGAACTTGGGTCCTCTGTAAGAGAAGACCTGATTACCTTCACACAGAAGAGAGATTGTGTTTCCAGCTGCTGTGTTTAACTGCAAGTCTGTAACATCTCTCAGTTGTGTTTTGCTAGAGTTTCCTTACAAGATCTAAAGAAGAGCTGTAGCAATGCCTGACTGAATGGTCAGCCTCCTGCATGGGCCAGGGGAAGACCTGGCATACTGCCCATCACAGGAGGCGAAGCTAGGAGAATCTGGATGGTTTTCAAAAGTTCATCCAGAATGAATGAGAGATGGACTATATAAATCAGACAGAAAAAATAAAAAGAAACAGCAAAAGACTAAAAAGCTAGAGGGAGGAGAGAGATTCTGAAATTGGATGGAGAACAGAGAAATTAGAAAGAAAAAGAAGGAATGAAAATGAGAACAAACAAATTGCCAGAGGGGTCTGGCTCATTAAGAAAAGGGAGGAGGAATTTAAGAGGACTAAGATTGTCCCCCATTATCTAGAGAAGATTTGTTGGACGATATCCGTGGGTACCAAAGTCCACGGATGCTCAAGTCTCACATATAAAATGATATGGTATTTGCATATTACCTACTCACTTCCTCTTGAATAGTTAAAATTACCTCTAGATTACTCATAATACCTAATACAAAGTAAATGTTATCTCAGTAGTTGTTAGATTTTATTGTTTGGGGAATAATGACAAGATAAAAAGTCTGTATGTGCTCAGCACAGGTGTAATTAAATTTTCAATATGGAGTCCAAGAATATGAGGATCAGCCTTAATTGAAAAAGGAGAAGACAGTAATAAGATAAATAATAATACCAGGAAATAGTATTCCCATTTTGCAAAAGCTTTTAATCAAGAATCACAGACTTTTACCACATGAAAATTAAAATACACCTGCTTCTGGGAGGTGGTGTGGACATGATAAGCGAGCCTGGACAGGATCACACAGTAATTACAAGGTCTAACAGCGCTGCTCCCAGGACTGAATCATTAATCACCATTTCCAATGAAGTCAACGCAGTAATGAGAAAACGCATACCGATACTTTTCAGGTCAGTTTCAAGCCCTGTTGTTGGAGGAGCACACGGAAATCGATGGCATGTTATTTCCCTGATTCTGAGTCTACATTTCAAACAGCACAGGGTGAAAATATAGAGACAGTGCCCTTTTCAAGGTCAGTAGTGCTTTCCATTACAATCCCTGACTTATTGTTCAGCCCAGAAGGTTTATTCGCAGCTGGAATGTCTCATTAGAGTTTGGTCTGCATAGCAGAAAGACAAACTGAAAAACCAAACAAAACAACAAGAAAAGAGACAAAACTCAAGAGTAACTTTCAGTTTTATGAGCTTTTACTCCCCTTGTTTTTTCCCCTTTTACCCTAAAATGCACCTGAAAGGATCACATTTTCAAACATTTGGATTTTTCCCTCTGTTTTGTCCAAGTGATAATTCTCTTTAACCCCTTCATAAAAGCTCTGATCCTCTCAGTAGCTTGGGAGGACTGGGAAGATGCTTGTTGGAGTTTTTTTTTTTTTTTTTTTTTTTTGGTCTTTTAATTTTTTTTTTTTTTTTTTTTTTTTTTTTTTTTTTTTTTTCATACATCATTTCTTAATCGAATTTAGAGTCACTTTCATTTCCATGCCCCCCCACCCCACCTGAGTCCTGCACTCTACCATACATGTCTTGCAATTTTCTCTTGAGTCCTTTCCATGAATTTTTCCCTAGTTCTTTTTTGTTGTTGGTCTCTCCTTACTTGTATTATTGCTTTTTAATATATATATAGATATCTATATATAATATATATGTTAGTACATATAACGATTTATTAAAATACATCACACAGATATAACCTGAATTGGAGGATTTTTCTTTCCTTTCTTGTTCTTTTTTTTTTTTTTTTTTTTTTTTTTGCAATTATTTTTTTTTTTTTTTAGGCTGAAAGATGTTGTTTTTGAAGTCTCCTCCTTGGCAGCCCAACAACCATCAAGCTTGCCCTTGGGCTCCACACTGGGGTCGTTCCCTCCCATGTTTCCCAAAGGAAGTCCAGTAAGTACTGCATACTGTCTTGATCTTCCTTTACCAGTCTCCATGATACACCCTGGGGTATTGCCAACAATGGTAGTCTATATTCTTATGAGGCTGAAATCCCAGTAAGCCACTCAGTCTACAACCTGGATATCTCAGTAGGCCCCATATGCATTGAAGGTTGGTAGGATTCTTGGAGAGACATTAGTCTACAGTCCATATTGGAAGGTAAAAACTATGTGCTGGGGCCCTGGAGAGTGGCCTAGTGGTTAAGAGCACTGGATTGGCTCTTGCAAGATGACCTGGGTGTCGACTCTAATTACCACAATAGGCCGCTGAGAACTGTCCCTTTAGCGCCAGTTCCAGGGGGAATCTGACACCCTCTCCCTACCTGAACCGCTACGGCACAGCAGACATGGGTGCACAAACAACCCATGCAGCAGTACATTAATACCACATACCAAAATAATAAAATTAAAAAAACAAAAAAACCGAAGTGCCAAGGTCTTTGAAGAAGGCAAAAGCAGTGGCAGCCACAGAGTAGTGCACTTACCAGTAAGAATTAAAGACAGAAAAACAAGTGCTCTCATCTTTTTTCATTTTTTTTTTTTTTTTTTTTTTTTTTTTTTTTTACTAAGATCTCAAGTTTTATGTCTGCAGTACAGTTTCTCTGGTCTTACTGATTATTTATTTCTGATTTTACTTTCCTTTTGGATGCTTAAGGCCACACAGTTAGCCCAGATTAACCAAGGTTTTTGCTTTCTCAAGGTCAGTTGAGGATCTGGTCTTCAGGGGTCTCTAGGGTTTTTTTTTTTTGAGGGGGGGAAGGTGGGAGCGCTTGACTCCTTTCAGCTTTTCATTTACCAGTTCCATCCACTCAAGGACAAAATCAGGTCTTGCTAGACCAGGCTTCCCTTTTTGAAGCACGAGCAGACCTTCCTTTTTATAGACTAGACACTGGCTGAAGTTCCATTAGTGGATCTCCAAGACCTCCCTGAACAGGAAGACTGGTGATCCATATTTGCAGGACACTTCAAGAGATGCCCTCATGTCATAGTCATAGGGGACTATTCCCCCAAGACCTAGTTGACCTCTGAGGGAAAGGAGAAAAGTTATCCCTTAGGTCCCTCAGCCAAATTAAGTATGGTCATTAAGCATCCAGAAAGGCTAAGTTACACCAGCCTGATACATGGCACCTATATTAAAATTGTATCTTTTGAAAACAAACTGTATATTTTTCCATATCATATTTCTTGATTCATATTTTTCCATTTTAATTTTATATTATTCTAAAATATGCATACATACCCACCATCATATACCAAAAATCCAAAGTCTGAAAATAAATGGTAGGTTAGTTCTAGAACCTGTCTAGGGATTCACAATATAAGAGCACAGTTGTTTTCAGATCACGAGGAATATAATAATGTTGCTCAGTTTGCCTTATAACTAGGTACTTGGTACTAGTATCCACAGATGAGGGATACCATTCATCTTTTGTTTTTCTGGGACTGTGTTACTTCACTTAACATAAGATCTTCTAGTTCCATCCATTTACCTGCAAATTTCCTGATGTCATCTTTCTTTACCACTGCATAGAGCTCCATTGTGTAGATGTATCACATTTTCTCTATCCACTCATCAGTAGGGCACTTGGGTTGGTTCCAGCTCTTTGCTATTGTGAAGAGAGCTGCAATAAACACGGCTGTACATGTTTGTATCTCTGCGGTAGGATGAGTCCTGTGGATATATACCCAGAAGTGGTATGGCTGGGTCAAATGGCAAGCTCATTTTGAATCTTTTAAGGGTTCTCTATAGTGCTTTCCATAGTGGCTGTACAAGTTTGCATTCCCACCAGCAGTGGATGAGTGTTCCCCTTTCCCCACACCCTCTCCAGCATTTGGTATCATTTGTTTTCTTGATCCTAGCCAGCCTTATTGGAATCAGATGATATCTTAAAGTGGTTTTAATTTGCATTTCCTTAATTATTAGCGATGTTGAACACTTTTTAAGATGTTTCTCAGCCATCTCTATTTCCTCACTTGTGAAGTCTCTGTTCAGCTCTTTACTCCATCTTTTGAGTGAGTCATTTGTTTTCTTCTTTGTTTTTTGAGTAGTTTATATATTGTGTAAGTTAATGCTCTGTCAGATGTATCAGCAGTGAAGGTTCTCTCCCACTCTGTGGGTTTTCTCTTCACTTCCCTGATTGTTTCTTTTGCTGTACAGAAACTTTTGAGTTTAATAAGGTCCCACTTGTCAATTGTTGACCTTATTTCCTGTGTAGCTGCTATCTGATTTAGAAAGTCTTTTCCTACACCTATGTCTTGTAAGTTGCTGCCAACTTTTTCTTCTATCACCTTCAGAGTTTTGGGTTTCACATTGAGGTCTTTGATCCATTTGGAGTTGACTTTTGTACAGGGTGAGAGGTAGGAGTTTAATTTTATTCTACAAGTGGTGATCCAGTTTTGCTAACACCATTTGCTGAAGATGCCGTTCTTCCTCCACTGAGTCGTCTTGCCCCCTTTGTCGAAAAGGAGGTGGCTGAAATTGTACGTGCTCACGTTTGGATCTTCAATTTTTGGTTCCGTTGGTCACAGGTCTGTTTTTGTGACTGTACCAGGCTGTTTTTTATGAATATAACCCTGCAATATAGCTTGAAGTCTGATAAAGGAGGATCCCAGCTCGGTAGTCCCTCTTTTCCCTCAGGGTTGCCTTTGGCTATTGGGGTCTTTGTTTTTCCAATATTTAAGAATTTTTTTTCCAAGCCTTTGGTAAGAATGTTTTGGGGTTTTTAATTGGAATTGCATTGAATTGACACATCTGAATGATTGGGTGGACTGGCCATTTTTAACTCATATACATTTTTTCCAATCCATAAGCATGGAGGCTCTTCCAGCGTCTGATGTCATTCTTCAACGTCGTCCTTGCTTCCGGCGTTTATAATTTTTGTTGTAGGGATCTTTGGTGCTTTGGTTAGGTGTGTTCCTAGGTCTTTTATTGGTTTTTTTGAGGCTATTGTGAGGGGAGGGTCTCCTTCGGTGGGGCCTGGCGCTTCTTACCCCCTTCCTCCAGTCGTGCGGGCGTTTTCTGGTTTGCAGCTTGCTGATACCTGGTGCGTGCTGTGACGTTGTGCTGTGATCCTATGTGTTATACCTCCTTTTGTTTTCTTTCTTTTATTTTTTTATTTATTTTTTTTTTAGTTCGCCTTTTCGAGACAGGGTCTCCCTGTAGCCCCAGCTGTCCTGGAACTTGCTCTGTAGACCAGGCTGGCCTTGAACTCACAGAGATCCTCCTGCCTCTGCCTCCCAAGTGCTAGGATTAAAGGTGTGCGCCACCACGCCCGGCTTGTGTTTACTCATTTCTTGAACAAGTATCTTTTGAACACCTGCTATGAGGCGCTATGCCTCATCAGTAAAGAAGACAGACAAAAATCCCTGCCATCAAGAACTCCTAGGAGGGTACAAATAGCAAATCCAAGAAGAAGTTGTTATAAATGGAGATTATTCCTATGATGAAAAGAAACAAAGGGCAACAAAGAATGAAGAGTCAGAAGGTGACTTGGACTCGGCTAAAGGAGGCTCTCATCTCTGCAGATTCCACCATCAATTAAAATTGCTTGTGATGGTTGAATGTGGTTAGCAAACAGTGCTTCTTTGATAGGTGGCATTACAGCATGTTGAGTTTGTCCTTAACCCACACGATTCTACTAGATTTATCACATGCTGTCATGCAGTCATGTGTTCAGTTAATGCATAATTTAATGCCTTTTAAAATAATTATTGTTTGAGAATTTCATACATGTATGCAATTAATATGACCACCTCCCATTTCTGACCTCCAACTCACCCTGGATGCTTCCCAGTACATTCCCCTCCCAACTTTATCCCTCCTCCTCCTCTTCCTCTTCTTCCTCTTCCTTTCCCTCTTCCTCCTCCTCTTCCTTCTCCTCCTCCTCTTCTTCTTTTTCTTTTTCTTTTTCTTTTTTTTTGGTCTTTGTGAGACAGGATCTCCCTGCAGCCCCAGCAGTCTTAAAACTCACTATGTAGACCAGGCTAGACTTGAACTCACAGAGCTCTGACTGTCTCTGCCTCCCAAGTGCTGGGATTAAAGACATGTGCCACCATGTCTGGATTTGTCTTTTAAAATATCCTACAGAGTCCTGTTAGTGCTGCGCACATGTGCATGGTGTAACCTCGTCCACAGTCCACGGTCGCAACCTACCCATGACTGCATGCTCAAAGAAGAATGACTCTCTCTCCCCCAGCAGCTGTCAGTTCCCTGTTGCTCCTCAGTTAAGGGCGGGGCCTTGCAATCTCTTCCTCCATCCATGCTGGAATTTTGTCTTGTCAGTGCATATTTTATGACAGGGCCTAATACAGAAACAGATATGACTTTTCTTCTGTGTGTATGGTAAATGACTGGGAATTAAACCTAGGCCTTCCCCAGGCTAGAGCATCCCCAGTTTATTTGTGTGTGTGTGTGTGTGTGTGTGTGTGTGTGTGTGAACACTTGTGTATATGAACGTGGGCATTTGTATGCTGTGGCACATGTTTGGAGGTCAGAGCACAACCTCAGGTGATGTCTTTGCTTTACACCTTGTTTTGAGACAGGGTCTCTTTGAGGTTCTTCTACTGTGTATGCCAGGCTGGCTAGCCTCTGCCTCCCATCTCCCCAAAGAAGTGCTTGGATTGCAGTGCTTATGCTAGGTCTGGCTTTTATGTGTGTTCTGGGGATTTGAACTCAGGTCCTCACGCTTATGTGACAAGTGCATCTATCCACCTTATGTAAGCTCCCCAGACCTTATGTAAGACATTCCTAGTGCCCCAGGGAACAAGCAAACTAGTTTGGAAAGCCACTGATACACGTTAAAGATCATAATCTGGTGAGAAGTTGTGGGACGGTCATAAAACTAGAGCAGGGGGTGACGAGTTGAGCTAGAGGGTGGGGATTTGGGGAGGCTGCCAAGCACAGAAGCGTGACTTCATTTTCCATGAGACAGGAGACCTGTGTGCTAAGGCCAGTGTAGTAAGATGTAGAAAAACTTGGCATTTTCAACATTCCTCAGAAATACAAACCCAGTACCTTCAACTCTTACATTGAAATTCTCTTTAAGCTTAAGATGAAATGTTATTTATATTTATTTAAAAATATTTTATTACTTTTATGTGTATGAATGCATTGCCTGCATGGGTATAGGTGCACCCGTGTTGTGCAATGCCCGAGTAGGTCAGAAGAGAGTGTCAGATTCCCCAGTAACTGGAGTTATGGACAATTGTTAGCTGACATGTGGGTGCTGGAAATGGAACCTGAATCCTCTGCAAGAGTGCTCTTAAGTGTCGAGCCTTCTTTCCAGCCCCCATTTTTTTCTATTTTAAAGGTAAGCAAATGAAAACCTAGGCTAGGTCGCTTGTGTAGGTCACATATTTGGTAAAAAGATCAGCCAGGTTAGAATGCCCATGAACATGAAATCTGTTTTACTGGTTGTCATGGTTAATCCTGGGTGTCAACTTGACTGGACTAAGGAACAAATAAGAGAAAAGGGTCTTCTGATTGGACCACCTCAACCCGGATGGCCCACCCCAAATGTGGGTGTGACCTTCTGCCGGCAGGCAGTATTTAAGGCCACGGCAGCGGGAGCTGG
>VZQC01002875.1:6066625-6240503 GCA_009823505.1 Rhizomys pruinosus
CCCCCCCCCCCCGTCCCGGAACTTGTTCCAAGCACAGCCAGAGGTACCTTCCTCCTCTGGTCAAGGCTTTCTGCCCATATGCACACATCCAAGTCTAGTTCTTCGTTGTTTAACTTTGGAGATGCCATCTTAACTCACCCTATACCCTGCCATAAACCCACCACTACTCTGGAAGTCAGGGGTAGTTACTGGTGTGAGCTATTAAAGAGTATCGCTTGTTTCTATTTGTATTGTTCTCTGTTTGTAGATGAGGAAGGCTCTCTTCTTTCTCTACTACAAAAATGCTTAGAGTAAACTTAAATCTGTTCTTAGGAAACTTGGTAAAAAGACAGTCCATAGGCTGGCGAGCAGTCACTTGTGGCAAAGCTCGCATTGCCTTTGCTGTTCTAAAACAGGCTCATAAAGCACATGCAGGGTGAAAATATATATTATATATATATATATATATATATATATATATATATATATATTCCTCCCACCCTTTGAGGGAAGCAATATATTTCGTAGCTAAAAAAACATTGACAAAGTTTAAGAAGTGAAAAAGATTTAAAAAACAAGAAAAGTCATTGAAATTATGATTTTTGTTTGGTCTGAGTGCAATTACTTGCTTAAGTTTTTGTTGGGTAGACTAAAAAACAGTTGCTAAAATATCCTAAGCTGTCTTTTGTAAATTGTTCTTGCTGTGTTTTTAAGAGGCTAATTAGAGAAAAGGAGGAGTTTAAAAGTGACTCCTGTACCATCTCCACTAATTATTTTTAATAAGCAGTGATTCCTGGTGCCGGTACTACTTTTCTCCCCGTCGGCACATCCAAACAGAAACGATGCTGTGTGCACCGGGGCATATCAAAGCTCACTGAACCTTCCCTAGCTGGTCTGGTGGTTTGATGTTAGTTCAAAGGAAATCTCCAATCCCAAAGACTTTTAAATTCCTTACTGCAAAATAAATTAAATGTAAAAAACCAATATAAACCTCTTTATACATCTGTCTATGAATGATACGACCAGGTTGTTTCTCTCCAAAACGTTCTTTGGAAGTGCATGCTTCTGTTGCGCTTGGCATGTATTTATGTGATGTTCAGAACATGATTCAGTCTTGGAAACATGGACTAAGAATATGGGGGCTGTTGTTGAAGAAGGGTCAGGTCATCAAGTCTGTCTCCAGGCCTGGGTCAGGGAACTGTGAATTGCTGAATCCATAAATGCTGTCATAATTATTCACATTGTAATTTTTATGAGAGTTGCTTGTATGCACATCAGTCCCTCTCCTTCACAGGAATAAAGAAATGACTTTCATTTGACCTCTGAGTCCTGAGGGTCTGAAGTTCTGAGATTCTGAGGCCCTCTGCTTCTTTCCAGCTCTATCCAGCACCACCGTTATGCATGTGCTGCTTCTTCAGCTCCTCAACTGGAAGGTCTTTGCATAATTATTCCTTTCTTGTGGGACTTACCTTCCCACCCTCTTGGCATGGTGTAACCCCTGTTATTACTTAGATTCAGCTGTCATCATTGCTATAGTTAAATCTTTCCCTGAGGTCTCTGGATAGTTCGAATCTTCCATTATGTGCCCCCAGACAGCTGTGTACCTCCTTTTGTGGTGTACTTTTGAATTTATTCATGTGAGAAGTTGATTAATATCTATCTATCTCACTAGACTATAATCTCCAAAAGAGCTGAGGCTGAATAACTTCTTGCTCATTATTACATTTCTACTGGCAAACACAGATGGCCTTGGTGGTGCACAGTGGATGTTTCTTGTATAAATGAATAAGCAAATAGCATAGTCAATGAATTTTAGGAAAAGTTGGGTAGAAGCAGAATGATAATAGAAAGAGCATTGGCTTGGTGCTAAGAACCTGATGCTCTATACTTAGTGAGCCAAGGAACCAATACTCATTTTACCTCTTATGAGTTAAGCTGGTGAAGCACCAGGTTGGTGAGTAGATTGTGATACCTTCTTTGCTCTGAGGATGTCACAGTCTATTTAGGGAAATTGGTCCCTACAAGTACATTGTGATAGGTTCTACTATCACACAGAATAATTGTATGTGTGTGTGTGTGTGTGTGTTTGTGTGTGTGTGTGTGTGTGTGTATGTGTAAACATGTATATAGATAACTTTGGCTTGGGAAGTTAGTCATGGCATTATAGAGGGCAACCTTTCTTCTTTGGTCTTTAAAGACAATAATAGAGAGTTCAGACTGGCCTCAAACTTGCTATGTAGCAGAGGATGACCTTGAACTCCTGATCTTCCTGCTTCTACTTTTGGAGTGCTAGGATTATAGGTGTGTACCAGAATACCCCGTTTATGTGGTGCTTGGGATCCAACCCAGGGTCTTGTGCATACGAGGTGAGCACTCTATTTTTTTTTAATTTAATTTTTTTTAATTTTTATTTATTTCTGTATGTGTATGAATGTACTGTCTGCATGCAAGTTTGTGCACCTGTACCGTGCAATGCCGCGGAGGTCAGAAGAGGGTGTCAGATTCCCCTGGAACTGGAGTTCTCCTGGAATTGGAGTTTCAGACGGTTCTTGGCCGCCATGTGGGTGCTGGGGATTGAACCCGGGTCCTCTGTAAGAGCGGTCAGCGCCCTTAACCGCTAAGCCATCTCTCCAGCCCCTAGGTGAGCACATCCCCAGCTGGAGCTTGCTTTTTGAGTCTGAAAAAAACTATTCATCCTCACAAATTGCACAGATAATTTCAAGAGCTAATCAGCAGGTGTTTTAGTTTCATCTCTTGCTGTGATAAGGCACTGAAGAAAAGCAGCTTAGGAGAGGAAAAGACTTATTTTAACTTACATGTTATGGTCCGTCATTGAGAGAAGTCAGGGCAGGAAATCAAGCAGGACCTTGAAGCAGAAACCGTGGAGGAACACTGCTTGCTGGCTTGCTCACTCACAGGCCCTTACAGAGCTAGCTTATACAGCCCAGGACTAGCCCATCGCGGGCTGGGCCCTCCTGTACTAATTAATAATCAAGAAAATCCCCAATAGATATGCCCACAGGCCAATCTGATTTAGGAAATTCCTCAGTGGAGGTTTTCCTCTGAGAAGAGTCTAGGCTGTGTCAACTTGACAGTTAAAGTTAACCAAGATAACAAGGTTTGTCATTGAATCTCCTTGGGAATTAGGGGGTTCATCTATTATTATGTATGGCAGAGATGATGCAAATTTCCTTGCCTACCTTACAGGTGGAATAACAATCATCATCACTGTTTCCAATCACCACAGTGTCCCTTTCTGAGCTACAGAAGCTGGAAAGTAATACACTATAATTTCTAGTATGTCTTAGAGCTAGAGCTACCAAGGTGGTATTGCTGGCTGGAAGTTAAAAATCTTCCTCACTTAGCTAGCTGAGCTCAAGGTAACACTGGAAAGCTGGTGTTTTGTTATTAATATCTCCGACTGGGTCCTTTGACTCATCCCTTAGGGGAGCAACTCTTTCTTCAACAACTTGTGGAAATTTGTGTAGCCCATTTGAACAACTCATTAAGCAAATATTTATTGAGCACTTGGTATGTCTCAGGGTGGTGGTGACATGGAGGACAGGGGTGATATAAATAAGACATGGTCTCTGCTCTTTAAGAGCTCACAGTCTCCATCTAAATCTCCACTGGGCTCTCTAATTTCTAGTATCAGAAACCATACTTCCATTCTGTTCTCATAATAAATAATATGATGGCCCCCATCTTCAGAACTCAGCCAATCTGCTAACTGTGTCCTAGACATATGTTAGTGATTTTATGGTGCCTAAACCCTCTTAGCACGTGGTGGTTGTCTAAAAAAAAAAGGTATACAGAAGGACTTTATCATCATCCAGTATCTAATCTTCAATTTTGTATACTCAGAAACCTGATGATTCACAGGCCTCTTGAGTGCCCATTCATATTTCTGGGATGGGCATTCATAAATCAAGCCTCCAGAGAGCAATCAATGAAACCAGAAGCATGCCTTCTTAATCTCCATTAAGAACTATAAATGCCAAGGTAACTGGCTAGGCCTGTTGGCTCTCAACCTAGATAACAAGGCAGAGAAAAGTCTCCTTGATATACTAGATATCAGTCTGAAGGCGATGAGCACTTGATGTGGCTTCTGCCTTGTGTTTCTCACCAGAGAACCAACCTGCTCCAAGGCACCCTGGGGTGTGTCCATACCCACCTCAGTGGCTTTGCTTTCCTATGCTCTGTGATTGATCAATCCCTCTTCTGATTAACATTTTTTTTTTGATGGATCAACCAGGATGGCAAATAACTACTGCCCTTGCTATGATCCCCCCTTCTGTGCATGGCAGATATTAGCAATTGATTATCATGTTCCCTTAGGGCTTAAAAGTGCCCTCAAAAGCTCTTCTCTTCACAGCACTCCAGGGAATGTGTCATTTGACTAGCATTTGCATGTAGGATTTAAAAATTACTGTCCGGGTCATTAATCATGTTGGGTTAAAGTCCATCTCATTTTTTTTTGAGACAGGGTCTCCTATAGCCCCAGCTGGCCTGGAACTCACTCTGTAGAACAGGCTGGCCTTGAACTCACAGAGATCCCCCTGCCTCTGCCTCCCGAGTGCTAGGATTAAAGGCATTCACCACCATACCTGGCTTAAAGGCGGTTCTTAGCCTCCATGTGGGTGCTGGGAATCGAACCTCCATATGGGTGCTGGGTCTTTCACCAAAGTAGTTGACACTCTTAACCCCTGAGCCATCTCTCCAGCCCCCACGTCCATCTCATTTACTATGAGTTGAAGACACTGATGCTATGTTTCCTTTTCAGAGGGCAGGTCCACGTTCTCGGTAGAGTGTGGCTTTATGGATGTTTTTTATTTAATTTTATTTATTTCTGTATGTGTATGAATGTACTGTCTGCATGCAGGTTTGTGCACCTGTGTAGTGCAATGCCGCGGAGGTCAGAAGAGGGTGTCGGATTCCCCTGGAACTGGAGTTCTCCTGGAATTGGAGTTTCAGACGGTTCTTGGCTGCCATGTGGGTGCTGGGGATCAAACCTGGGTCCTCTGTAAGAGCGGTCTGTGCTCTTAACTGCTAGGCCATCTCTCCAGCCCGTGGCTGTTTTCTATGTACATTTACGTGATGTATGATTTTATAATCTTACTAGGACACTCGACATCTTCATCCACTTATCCCATGACTGTCTCCCAGGAGCTAGTTGGTGCCAGATTTTGCCGTTGAAATCTACTCTCAGGAGTTCTGGAATCCAGGGGTCTAAATCTAGCAATGATCTGAAGATCAGAACTTGAAGCAGATCTGGCACACAGCTCATGCTGTAGAGTTGTGTTTTCCTATAGGGTACAGTTCGTTCTTTTGGACACTGACTCCCAAAGTAATTGTGGTTTAGTTCCTTTCAGATAATAATTTCTCCCCCCCTTTGTTTTGTGTCCTGCTGGGCCCATAGTTACTTAGAAAATCATGCAATGATTCCTGAATGATTCTCAGCCGCCATGTGGTGCTGGGAATTGAACCCGGGTCCTCTGTAAGAGCGGTCAGCGCTCTTACCCGCTAGGCCATCTCTCCAGCTCCTGCCCTGCCTTTTGAGATTTTTTTAAAAATTTATTTCTGTATGTGTATGAATGTACTGTCTGCATGCAGGTTTGTGCACCCGTGTCGTGCAATGCCAAGGAGGTCAGAAGGGGGTGTCGGATTCCCCTGGAACTGGAGTTCTCCTGGAATTGGAGTTTCAGACGGTTCTCAGCCGCCATGTGGGTGCTGGGAATCGAACCCGGGTCCTCTGTAAGAGCGGTCAGCGCTCTTAACCGCTAGGCCATCTCTCCAGCCCTGAGATGGGGTTTTTACTGGGATCTAGGGCTTGCTGATTGGCTAGGCTGGTTTGCCCTGGGACCTTCCTGTCTTTGCTTTCCCAACCATTGTGGTCATATGCAAACACCACCAGGCCTGGCTTTTACAAAAATTACATTTAAGTTAGTTAATTCATTGGTTTTTGTGTTTGCGTGTGTATACGCACATGTGTGAATGCACCGTGGAACACTTGTGGAGGTCAGAGGACTTCTTTCGAAAGTCAGTTCTTTGCTTCCACCATGCGAGTGCGGAGGATTGAACTCGCCTCCACCTGCTGAGCCATCTTGCTGGCTCCCAGCTTATAAAAATGTGTGTTCTGGGGCTGGAGAGATGGCCTAGAGGTTAAGAGCACCAACTGCTCTTTCAGAGGACCCGGGTTCGATCCCCAGCACCCACATGGCAGCCGAGAAACGTCTGAAACTCCAATTCCTGGAGAACTCCAGTTCCAGGGGAATCCGACGCCCTCTTCTGACCTCCGCGGCATTGCACGACACGGGTGAACAAACTTGCATGCAGACAGTACATTCATACACATACAGAAATAAATAAATTAAATAAAAAAAATGTGTGTTCTTCACAGGTAAATGGATGGAGCTAGAAGATATTATGTTAAGTGAAGTAACACAGTCCCAGAAAAACAAACGACAAATCCTCATTTATGGATGCTAGTGCCAATTACCTAGTTGTAAGTATTTCTTGTGCATGGCCCCTTGAGCTTTTGTCCAAAGCAGTTGGGAGTGATGCATATTGGAAACAACAACAACAACAACAACAACAACAGAAAGGACTGCATCAAAGAACTGACTGAAACGGTGAACTTCTGCTCAAAACAGTCAACTTCCACATGGAGAATTTTGAGAAAGACTGAGCAAGAGATGAAAAGCATGTTTGGCAGAATGCATGAGCTCTGGTGGGGTGGGGGTATAGGGTGGGGGACACAGGTCTAGATCTGATTAGTAACATAATCTTGTACAAAAATATATATATAGTAGAAAAAAAGTGTGTTCTGGAGATTGAACCCAGGACCTTATGCTTACGAGACAAGTGCTGCGCCAAATGAGATGCTTCTCCAGCTCCTGCCCTGATCCCCATTCCTCCTACTGCCCTTTTTTGAGACAATGGTCTCACTTTGTAGCCTAGCTGGCTTCGAACTCACAATCTTCTTGCTTTACTCTTCGTAGTACTGGGATTACAGGTGTGTGCCACCACATCTGGGAGAGCACGACTTTAGAAAAAAAAAAAGCTTTATTCTGATTTTATTTTTGTGTATGTGTATGAGTGTCCTCGGAGGCTGGAAGAGGGTATACGAACCCCAGAGCTGGAATTACAGGTGGTGTGGTTGTGGGTGCTGGGAACCAAGCACAGATCTTCTGGCAGGGCACTGAGTGCTCTTAACTGTTGAACCATCTCTCCAGTCCCAAGATGTTTAACCAAGTGATGCCCCTTTGCCTTTCAAAGTTCAAATAATCTCCCAGCAGCCACACCATGGCTGCTGTGGTACAATGGGAAGAAATGACTCCTTCAGAAGTCAAAAAGTGGTTGGACAAACAAAAGCCCACCAGGGGCAAGCCAGTAAGGCAAAGAAAGACAGAGCCTGTGGGAGGGGAAGACAGGCCGAGGGGGTTAAAATAATCTGGATGGGAGAGCATTGCTGCTGAGCCTCTCCAGAGCCTTCTCTGCCTGCCTCCTCCCTGTGGCTGAGACTCATGGGTCTAATGCTCACGGTTCAGGGAAGTCACTGCTCAGGCAGCTTTGCCTGCTTTGTGCTCAGCTCCTACTGTGCACCTCCTGCTTCTTGTGCACGCTCTACTTCTGGAGAGAAGCACAGACTTCTGTGCCCTGTGGTGTTCTGGTGACAGGAGACATGGGGAGCAGATACTTGTAGCTGAGTGACCTGTCTGCCAGCTTTCCTGTCTTCACTTTCTCCTAGAAAAACCCTTTTTTGAAAACTGCAGGTATTTAGAAGTGGCCTGCTTTAATGTCAAAGAATGCAGTAGCAAAAAAAGGAGACAGGGAGAAACAGAAAAGCAAAAGAAGAAAAAGGCATTAGCCCGGAATGTGAAGGGATTGATTTTATGCTCCGGCTTGGCCATGTACTGGCTTTGAGCTGCCGGACAAGCTATTTAACCTTTCTACGCTTCAGTTTCCTCTGTCAAAACTGCACCGATTGTAAGCAGCTGTGAATAGGAAGATACATGTGGTTCTTGAACCAGAGCCCAGGAGGCAGGAAGGATTTAACAATGACGTCCATGACAACAGTGGTGCTCACAGTGTTGTTGCTGCAGACAAAGCTGATGCCACCATCTGTCTCTTGGGCTTCCGTTTTTCTGTGAGCAACTTGAACCAGGTGTCTCTACAGGGTCCATTAAAAAAAAATACTGTCTTCACAATCCGAACAGTTGCATGTAGCTAGAGATTATGTCACTGGGGTAGAGCAATACCAGATATTTTCTTTAAAAAAATTTAAATTTATTTTTATCTATGTGTATGAGTGTTTTGCCTGCATGTATGTAAGTGCACCTGTGCATGCAATGCCCACAGAGGCCAGAAGAGGGCAGGGCCTTGGATCCCCTGAAACTGAAATTATGGACAGTTAGTCACCATGTAGGTGCTGGAAGGCAAACTGGGGTCCTCTGCAAGAGCAGAGCAGCAAGTGCTCTTAACTGTTAAACCAGCTCTCCAGCCTCCTAGGTATTTTCTTCCTAGGATCAGTGACTTATCCAATGACTCAGATCCCAACTACATCAAAAATATTTTCTTCTTTGGTTTTCTGCTTGCTGGTTTGATTGATTTTTGCTGTTCTCTGTTTCTGTCTTTTCGTGGTGTTGGAGATTGAACTCAGGACCTTGTATATGCTAGGTCAGTGCTTTACCTCTGAGCTATATCCTCGGCCCTCAAGTACTCTGTGTGTGTTCATGTGTGTATGAGTGCATGTGCACATGTATGCGCATGCCTATGGAGGCCAGAGTTCGACCTTGGGTGTCATTCCTTAGGAATGTCATCCACTTTTTTTTATTGAATTTTTGAGATTTCATACACTATAACTTGACGGTATTTTGATTCCCTTCTGTATTCTTACCTCCCTTATTGCTCCCCCACCCAATTTAATATAGTGTACTATATATATTATAAGGCCCACAGAATTCAATTTATTTCCACTTCAGTGTGGGTCTATCCACTGAAGCCTACTTAACCTACATCCCATCCTTGAAAGAGACTGTCTCTGTCCTTCTCAGTAGCCTTTAGTTCCTACAATCTCCTTAGGTTGGGTTGTGGTTTCTTACCTACTTTTTCATGTCTAAAATCCTCTGGGATTTTGTCTGGCTTGAGCTCACATAGGACTTGTTCATGCTGTCACCATTGTGGTGAGTTCATATGAATAACTAACCAGCTATCTGAAAAACTCTGATTCCTTGTGATCATCCACCACCTCTGGCTCTTACAGTTTTTCTGCCCTCTCTTCCACGATGATCTATAGGGTCCATTCTTTATATTGAGATTCTGAGTCTATGCTGTCATGATGAAGAAAACGAAAAATGTTTCACATAATGAACTTCCAGTTAATAATGGGCTGCCTATGTAATGATTCCATGAGATTATACTGCCTATTGATGTCATAGCCCTTTTAAAGGAGTATTCATCTTTTTAAAAAAATGTGTACGTGTATATGCTTGCATGAGTGTAAGTATACCCATGCATGCCGATGCCCAAGGGGGCAGGAAGAGGGCATTTGATTCCTTGGAACTCTAGTTATAGGCAATTGTGGGTGGCCCAGTGTGGGTGCTGGAACTGAACTTGAATCCTCTGAAAGAGTAGTATGCACTCTTAACCACAGAGCCATCTCTCCAGTCCTGCCATAGCCCTCTTAATCTGGATACGTTTACTCTGTGATGCCTGCATGGTAACCATGTAATGGCACACGGCTCAGATGTTTTCCTAGAGTTGTGCAATGAACAGCTATGGTGGCTTTCACATAAAAGAACAGTTGACATTTGTGTGGTTGATCAGGTTTGCAGGCCACTTTTGGATAACTTTAGAGTGTTGTAATGATTAGGGGTGCCGATTATCTCAATTTACAGATAAGGAAAGCAAAATTCAGAAAAGTCAAGTGAGCCACTCAAGGCCATGAAGTCACCAATGGCACAATTAAGGCTCATCTTTCCAACATAGCATTCAGGGTCCTCTGACGTGGCTTTCACATTTGCTCTGCTACGTCTGATGATATCCTGTCCTCCGCCAGGGGCCCTCCTCACCGAGCTCCTCCTAACCGTGTCCAACTGTCTCTTTTTATCTCTGCAGGGCGTGCACAGCATCTTGCTTCCTTTTCCCTGCGCTGGCAGATCCTTAAGGTGGAACCCACACATATTTCATCTTTGTATTCCCAGTACCTGTGACTCCATAGCTGGTTCTCAACATGTTGTCAATGGAGACGATAAATGATGCACATTGTCCATCTACCTGGCTGGGCAGTGGGATGTTTGTGATGAAGGATAAGAACTTACTTATTCCTCAGCCTTGGTGGGATCCCCATGGGCCCAAATCTTCAGATGCTTGCTTAAAGTCCTTTGTATAAAATGGTGTATTTTATTGACAGATAAGCTATATAATCCTCCCATAAACTATTATTTATTTATTTATTTATTTATTTATTTATTTATTTATATTTA
Source organism: Rhizomys pruinosus (assembly GCA_009823505.1). Taxonomy (NCBI): domain Eukaryota; kingdom Metazoa; phylum Chordata; class Mammalia; order Rodentia; family Spalacidae; genus Rhizomys; species Rhizomys pruinosus. The sequence continues at coordinate 6,077,092 of VZQC01002875.1, forward strand.
TTTGGTGCTGGAGATCAAATCCAGGGTCTTTCGCAGGCTAGACAAACACTGTTTCATGGAACTATTTATGTCCTACCCCTCCTAATATATTTTAAACTATCTAGTTCCCAGTTTGTTAAATTGTGGATTGTGACCCCATACTGGGTTGCAGAACTGAATGAGGTGGGGGGGTTATGAAAATTTTGACAACAGTTGTGAAATGATCAAAACTTAATTCCAAATGAAATGTGTGATGAGTCCAAGGCGTCTCTGGCAGTGCTTGTTGCAATGAGCAGCTTCTCCACAGCCTTGGTTCTGAACATACAGCACACATGTACTGAGCATGTTGCTGTACCCGCATGTACTAGGTGCATTGTTGTGATTTGCAATCACTCTGAGATAACCTGCCTTAGAATTAAGAACTGTACACACAAACTTTCCTACTTTTTTTTAAATTTTTTTTTATTTATTTCTGTATGTGTATGAATGTACTGTCTGCATGCAAGTTTGTGCAACCGTGACATGCAATGCCGCGGAGGTCAGAAGAGGGTGTCGGATTCCCCTGGAACTGGAGTTCTCCTGGAATTGGAGTTTCAGACGGTTCTCGGCCGCCATGTGGGTGCTGGGGATCGAACCCGGGTCCTCTGCAAGAGCGGTCGGCGCTCTTAACTGCTAGTCCATCTCTCCAGCCCAAACTTTCCTACTTTTATAGGAACAATAATGGCTTAATTATGGGAAACAAAGACTTTTTGATTTCTGAAATGGCCTTAAACACACTTCTAACATTTTTCATTCTACATTTATGCACATGTGCTTTTATCTTTAATAAATGCTAAAATTATATGTGTATTAAAGAACTTCATAAAATATTGTACAATATTTAAAAGTAAATGTCTTTATGATTTATTAGTAGTAAATACTTGATTTGTATACCTATTTTATAGACTGGGGTCATATGAAAATTTCTCAGGTGAAAAGGGGTCTTTAATGGAAAGAAATTTAAATTTAAAAATTTAAGCTGGGCCTAGTGGTGCATGCCTTTAACCCCAGCACTCCAGAGGCAGAGGCAGATGGGTCTCTGTGAGTTCAAGGCCAACCTAGTCTACAGAGTGAGTTCCAGGGGAGACCCTGTCTCAAAAAGACAAAAAAAAATTAAAGTTAGGAAGTTTAAGAAGCTTTTCTCTAGATTATTTACAACACTAAATGCAATGAAAATAGCACTTAAATAGTTGTTGGACAATAGTATTTAGAAAATAATGGCAAAGAAAAAAATCAGAGGCTTTTTTTTTTTTGAAATTTTTTTTGTCTTTTTGAGACAGGGTCCCCCTGTAGCCCCAGCTGTCCTGGAACTCACTATATAGAACAGGCTGGCCTTGAACTCACAGAGATCCACCTGCCTCTTCTTCAGAATGCTGTGATTAAAGGTGTGCACCACCATGCTCAGCTTGAAATATATATTTTTTAAAATATTATTTTTAAAAGACTTATGTCTTTATGTGTACATATATGTGTGTGTCTGTGTGTGCATTCATGTGTGTGAGCACCATGGAGGCCAGAATAGGGTGTCAGATTCCCTGGAACTGGATCTACAGGCAGTTGTGAGCAGCTGGACATGGGTGCTAGGATCTGAATTCCAGTCCTCTGCAAAAGGAGCAAGTGCTCCTAACTGCTGAGCGCTCTCTCTAGTCCCCCTTCGTGTATATTGCTGATCCGAAATTAGTTGATTCTGCAGATGAAGAATTCATAAATGTTGAGGGCTGACTGAATAGGAAAAATCAATGTGTTTTGAAATGGACCATAGAAATCATATACATATATATGTCCTCAGGCTTTGGAACTCTGGTAATATTTTTTGAAAATTGTTAAGGGCTACAGTTTACATTACTGGAAATTTTGATTGGTTGCCATTTTCAAAATGACATTCAAGACTAAAATTACATTTGAAGTGTTAAATTAAAAATTTTATGTGTATGAGTGTATTGCCTGTGTGTATGTAAGTATACCCATGTTGTGCAATGCCTCCCAGAGGCCAGAAGAGGGTGTTGGAATCCCCTGGAACTGGAGTTATGGATGATTGTTAGCTAGGGACTGAACCAGGGTTCTCTGTAAGAGCAGCCAGTACTTTTAACCACTGAACCATCTCTCCAGCCCCACTGAGGGATTAAATTTGATGAACATCCTTCACCCATAGAGAGCAGTACAAAGCCATGTGCTGTAAGCAGTGTGCTTCAAAGAGACCTTCGTTAAGGCCTGTTTTTTATTTCCTTCTCATCCTGGGATTATGGATCATTCAGTTTATCCCTCAATGGTTCAACCTGATGGTTGTTTTAGACTACTTTGATAGGACTTTAAATGTCACAGCTCTGTGTAGGAGGAGGCAATTCAAGGTTAATAAGAATCCAGGCCACACTGAAAGTAAATCCAGCTCTCTGGATTGACAGCTATGGGTGATAGAGCCTCAAGAGTCCTGGGCGCAAATAATGAATGCAGTTTGACCTTTACCTGTGGGAGAAAATGAGCTGACTCATTCGGAGCCAGACAGAGCTCTACTGAGATTAAAGCTTCAGGAAGATCAGCTGAGGATTAAATTGTGATGGTCAGTACCAAAGAATGAGAGCTGGAAAGGACTTAGTGAGGGTATCTTAGGAGTGATATATATATATATATATATATATATANTCAAGAGCCCATAAAAATAAAAATTGATTGCATATATATATATATATATATATATATATATATAAATAATCTGTGTGTATGTGTATACACATGCTTATTTCTTTTTATAATATACAAATGAAGATGACATTATACCCTTACAATGATAATTAAATTTGTGTTATGTTTATTTATTTACTTTGTGTGTGTGTTTAGCCCATGGTGCATTTGTGAAGTCTGAAGGCTAATGGGTGAGAGTTGGTTCTCTCTGGGTTCAGGCTGTCAGGCTTGTGAGGCTTGGCGGCAGGCACCTTTACCTTCTGAGCCATCTTACCGGCCCCTCACTTCTGTCTATGCTTACGCCAGCAAAAAGATTGACAGAGAAATACCCAAGGTGCTTGTGAATCCCATGAAAGTGTGTACAGAATATAGTATGTGTGTGGCATACTATATATTGGTGGCAGTGTGTCACAGAAAATGTTCACTTGTGGATCTGGTCGAGTGGTTCCTCCCCAGGCCTGAGGCTCTGAGACTGTTGCTCTGTCCTTGATTTGTTTAATCCACACTTCCAAATTGAACCGACAACTGGTGTCATAGCCATGTGTAGCACATCATGTTCTCAGATATGTCTCCTGTTTGGCAGAATGTTTCTTTGGGTGGGAGGGAATGGATGTGCTTCTCCAAGAGTTTTGGGGCTCCTCTCCAGGGTCATGGGAGTGAGATCTGTGTCGCTGTACAAGACGCTGCACTTGGAAGGGTCTCAAGCTTGACTCAATGCTCTGTTCTTGCCATTTTGAAATTATTAGCAACTTTTAAACAAGTCTCCATATCTTCCTTTTGCACTGGTCTTTGTAAACTGAGTAGCCAATCCTGCCACGGAGACACATCCTATCTGCTTTCCAATAAGGGGAAAGTTCAGATCCTGCAGGAGAGGCTTGCCATTTGGAGGGCAGGGTGTTAAGACTTGATTGAGGGAAGGTGTTTGAGGAAGCCTGTTTGGCCATAGAGCCAATCCTTACTCTCTTTGGCATGCTATGTGTGAAAGGAAGTGGAGAGTGGTGGTTATGAGTGGGGGCCACTGCCAAGTATCAATCTTGATTCTACCACTTGCTCAGTGCATGACCTGGGGCCAATGATTGAACCCCATGTACCTGTTTCTTATCCTGGAAAGTGCAGGCAATACTATTAAATGGTTAAACATATGGTGCCTATGGTGCCTAAAGCATGTTATTAATAATTGCTATTATAATTTATTACCATGATTCTTATTTCTTACTTCTTCTGGAATCTAGAAGGAAAACAGGGTTATTTGCTAAATCTAAAATCCCCACAGATCTCATGTCACAAAAAAGGTTAAGACAGACAGATTCAGGCTGTCAGGCTTGAATCTGTCCCTGCCCTCAAGGAACTTGCAAATTTGAAACCTGAAAATTGACACTACAAAGGTAATAAGGGTTGAAAGCCTTAAGGGTTAACCAAATCCTTTGGTTTTAGCTAGCTACAGATGCCCCCCTCTCATTTTTTTAAAAAAGGATTCTTTGTCACTGTCTTCATAGCAGACTCCCACAGCACAGTGACTGACTGAGAGCCACAAGCTCATATCTGGGAGGATGATAGACTTAGAAGAGATTTAGGGAGACCAAGAAATAACTTAGCAATTAAGAGTGCTTATTGCTTTATCAGGGTACTGGAGTTAGGATTTTACATCCACATCAGAGAGCTTACAAGCTCTTGAAATTCCAGCTTCAAGGGCTCTGTTGCGGTTACCAGTACACACACACACACACACACACACACACACACACACACACACACGCACACAGAGAGATGTGTTCTAGAGAGATTGCTCAAGCGGTTAGAGCACTGGACCTAGGTTTGGTTCTCAGCGCCCACACAGTGGCCAACAGCCATCCCTGACTTCAGTTCCAGGGGATCTGATGCCCCCTTCTGGCCTCCATGAGCATTTACACATGGACAGGCAAAACACTCATACACATAATAAAAATTAATAATGAGTTTTGAAAAAAGAGAGATTTGGTTTTCAGTCCAATAAATTGGAACTAATGCTGTGTTTGGATAGGGCTGTGGGCTTGCGACTGGCCTCGTAATTATTCGTGTGTGAGTATGTGCATGTACAAGTACATGTTCATATATGCTGAGGTGCACATGCAGGTGCATGTGTATGGTCGTGGAGGCCGGGGGATATTCTTGGGAGTGCTCCTCAGGAGTCCCCCATCTTGCTTTTTGAGGCAGGCTCTTTCACCTGGATCTCACTGAGTTGGCTAGGCGGGAGATCCACCTGTCTCTACCTCTCCAGGGCTGGGATTGTAAGCCCCTGCCAATGTGCCTTGCTTTAAAAAAAGTTGTTCTGGGGATTGGATTCAGATCCGTGTTTCCATGGCAAATGCATTATGGACTAAGCTCTCTGCCCACTCCTCTACAATCATCTTGGTTGTTCTCTGAACTCTGAAAGGGGGAGTTGATTTTTTTTTTTTTTTTTTTTTTTTGGTATTTTCGAGACAGGGTCTCCCTTTAGTCCCAGCTGCCCTAGAGCTCACTCTGTAGACCAGGCTGGCCTTGAACTCACAGAGATTCACCTGCCTCTGCCTTCTGAGTGCTGGGATTAAAGGCATGCACCACCACGCCCGGAGGGAGTTGATTCTTTTTGCTGTTCTTAATCTTAGAAGTCCATGGGCTGGTGGGGCAATGCAGTGTGATGGTCAGTGGTCAGGCAGGTGTGCAAGGTTTGGAGGGAGCAGCCAGGGGAGAGGGTGCTTGTCCTGCTCAGGGGCCAGCAGGGGAGGGGGAGTTTCACAGAGGAGTCATCCTTGATTGTGTTGGAGTACCAGTAGAGGCGGTATAGTAGATATGTGTATGTGCGGTTTGTTTTATTTCAAAACTATTTGTTATTTTATTTTATATGTCTGAGTGTATTGCCTACATGCATGTAAGTACACCCATGTCATGCAATGCCTGCAACGGTCAGAATGGAGCATCAGAGCCTCTGGAGCTGGAGTTACTTACAGTTGTTAGTTGCCATGTGGTGCTGGGAATTGAACCTGGGTCTTCTGCAAGAGCAGCCAGTGCTCTTAATTGCTAAGCTACCCTTCCAGCCCCCAGTAATTTGCTTTTACAAGGTAAGATGAATATATAAGTCCGAATGCACAGACACACTGCCCTCACAGTGTTCATTTCCTCTACTCAAACTCACTAGTACTGGAAATGAAAATCCCAACTTAAATACTCTTCCCCAGAAAGACTTCCTCCCCCGCCCCCAATGCCATTATAGTTTTTTTTTTTAAGACATCCTCACTTGCACTTATCCTTATTTCAGCAAATTTCTCTCATGTAAATAGTTTTCAAGAGGATCATGAATGGACAAAGGTCTCACAAGCTTCAAAGGGGTTTGAAGGGCTGTGGTGGAGATGCAGTGGGGCGGTGGGGAGGGAGGATGGGTGAGTCAGCTGAGACCAAGCAGACTACCAGATTTGGAGGGACCTGATATGGGCTAGAGACACTGTCCCCAGCTGGAGCCCCCCGGGGAGGCTGCTCTGAGTGGCTAAGGCAAGTGTCTGCTTCTGTGAGCAGATGCTGTAAAACAGCAGAGACAAGACATCTCACAGTCAGCCCCGAATCTAAGAATGAAATCTCAGCTGAAACCCTTTGTGAGTGAAATTTGTGTGTGTGGGGGGGTTCTATTGTGCCCGATCTATGATGCCGGCAGGATCTAGTGAGATCTGACTGAGCTTGGACCCCAGTGTCCTAGACCTTCTGTGTGACTATGGGCAGGTCCCCTGACATCTCCAGTCTCCCCATCTATGTTAGTAAAATGGTGCCCCTGTCTCCTGCTAATCCAAAATGTCTTGTCAGCTGTAAAGCACTTTGGGTGTTATATGCCACACATCATATATTTAATTCACATCATGTGGCATATCCAGATGCTACTTAAAATCAGGAAGAAACCAAATACATCACAACAGAGCAGAGCAAAGGGAGGTTCTTTCTGACACCAAGAAGGGTGCAGAGGGCTTGCAACCATCACCACCCCCAGGGCCCCAAAGCCTCAGGTTACTCCCTGAAGTGCTGCTTTGAAGCCCACAGGCCTATGTGAAAACAGACAGAAGAAATGGGTTCTGCAGTAATTTATGTCGATGTGACTGAGGATGCCTCCTGCCTTTGCTCCCTCTCTGCCTCCCTCCCTCTTAATCTTTATCCATTATGTGTTAAGCATGATGCTGGGTACACATGAAAGTTCACATCCCAAAGGAAGAGAGCCCACCGCACCTACCTCCACCATACAATTTCAGTGTAGAAACTGCTGAAATGGGAGTAGGGAACATGAGCTCACTTGGATACCAAGAAGGGATCCCCCTCCCCCCAGCTGATAGTGAAGGTTAGGCAACTCCTCTTATATTCTGGCTATTTACTAGGGCTTGAGTTCATCTTTTGGTCCTTCCTTCCTTCCTTCCTTCCTTCCTTCCTTCCTTTCTTTCTTTCTTTCTTTCTTTCTTTCTTTCTTTTCTTTCTTTCTTACTTTCTTTCTTTCCTTCTTTGATAGGATCTTACTATGTAGCCCTGGCTTGCCTAGAACTTGCCTTGAACTGACAGAGATCTAGGCCTCTTCCTTCTGAGTTGGAATTAAAGGTGTATGTTTCCAGAACTGGCTTAAATATTTTTTTTTGAGACAGGGTCTCCCTATAGCCCCAGATGGCCTGGAACTCACTCTTTGGACCAGGCTGGCCTTGAACTTACAGAGATCTGCTGGCCTCTGCCTCCTGAGTGCTAGGATTAAAGTCATGAGCCACCATGCCCGGCTTAAAGACAGTTCTTAGCCGCCATGTGGAGGCTGGGAATCGAACCCAGGTCCTCTGCAAGAGCAGTCGGTGCTCTTAACTGCTGAGCCATCTCTCTAGCTCATACATTTATTTCTGTACATCTTTATTGAATATCTGGATAGCGTTAGAAACAAGGTGTATATTGTAGATGTTGTAGACCATGTGTGCTCCTCTTCAGCCAAGACATACACTCCAAGTGAGCTTTTCAAAATCTTTCTCTACGAAGTTCTTTCTCCTTCATGTGGATGCTTCCCTCTGGTCTAAATAAACTGTTTTCACCAGCCCAGTAATAATAGTTCAAACAAACCCTAATCATTGTCCCAATACACTCTTGCCAATTTTATTATTAATAAGTTCACTTCACTTAATTCCAGTTCAAGTAAATTTAATGAAATTTAATTTGTTCAAAACCCCCCAATATCTGAGCATTTGCCAGGTTCTGGGGGTCCAAGGACAGCCAAGAGCTGGTCTATATACAGGGGTTCCCTGTGCTGTCATTTCCCCATATGGCCACTTGGTGGCAGTGTGTCACAGAAAATGTTCACTTGTGGATCTGGTGGAATGGTTCCTCCCCCAAGGCCTGAGGCTCTGTGTTGCTCCGTACTTGGGTTTGTTTAATGCACACTTCCAAATTGAACCGACAGCTAGTATTATAGCCGTGCGTGTGCAGTATATGTGCTTAATTATACTGCGGAATTAAATTCAAAAGGTGAGAATGTGGTTACACGTGTATGTTTCCCAAGTCTGTGCGAGTTCACAGCTTTTGCCTGGGGCTCAGTCAGGGATGAGGAAGTGGCAGAGAAAGCTGAGGGATGTCTCCAACCCAGCGGCAGGTGGTTATCAGCAGGGAAGGGTGTGAGCATTTTCTTCCCGGCTACCTGAGGTTCCCGTTCCTACCCACCTGCTGCCACGGTTCAGCTGCCTAACCCTTATTTATTCATTTCCTCTGCTTCCTGATGGGTTGTGTCAGGAAGACTTGTCTTCTGGGAACCCAGCATGGGTCCATCTCCCTAACTCCAGCATGTCTGACTTTTCCCTGTTCACCCAAATTGCTCTGAAAACTTGTACTTGCTCTGCAGGATGTCAATGACTCTAGAAAAGTATTTACTAGACTGGGCGTTAGTGCCTGGGATGTCTCTAATGGTGGAGCTTCAAGTGCAGACAGTGCCAAAGGGAAAAGCCAGAACAGAAAGACCTCGAGGTTATGCCCGCAGCGTCGCCAGCAAAGGGTGCTCTGTGGTTGTTGAACGCCTCAGTGATGGCGAGCTCACTGCTGGGTCAGCCTAGTAACAAGGAAGCTGGAGTCACTGACACATTTCTCATTCTCATTGAGCTGAAATTTGTCTTCCTGTAGGTTTCAATATGTACTTATTTTTTTTACTTTTAGGGGCCATATAGGCGACATGTGTGGGAATTATTAAATTACACTGAGCCGGTCTGTCTGGGGGGAGACCAGAGATTCTGTGTCTCTACCAGGATCCCAGGTGGGCCAGGAAGTACATTGGATAGCAAGCAGTAGAAGAAAAACCTTAGGTTTTTGAAATTATCTCTGTGTGGGAATTCTCAATTAGTCTCTAGCTTTGTGACCTTGGAAAAATTGCTCAGGTTCCAATTTACAGAATGGAGATTCTGATGCCTGATTCATATATTAGAAGAATTAAGTGGAATTATGAGTTTGTGTGAGCTTGGAATGGCTTTCACCTGCAAGTTGAAGAAAGCTGACCACTACTGGCTTAACAATGAGAACTGGATTTCCTTACTTAGCAAGCCATCTTGTGGGAGGTGGCTGCTGGTATAGTTCAGTGATGCAGATTTTTAGAAAACCTCCAAGATTTTAGAAAATATATTCTTTACTTTATCCTTGGTATATTGACTTTCATTCTCAGGCTGTTTGCCATGTGGTCACAAAGTGGCTGTCACAGCTCCAAGTGTTGGAAGTGTTAGATGACCAGCTCTATTCTTTTCTTTCTTTCTTTCTTTCTTTCTTTCTTTCTTTCTTTCTTTCTTTCTTTCTTTCTTTCTTTCTTTCTTTCTTTCTTTCTTTCTTTCTTTCTTTCTTTCTTTCCTTCCTTCCTTCCTTCCTTCTCTTTCTTTCTTTCTTTCTTTCTTTCTTTCTTTCTTTCTTTCTTTCTTTCTTTCTTTCTTTCTTTCTTTCTTTCTTTCCTTCCTTCCTTCCTTCCTTCTCTCTCTCTCTCTCTCTCTCTTTCTTTCTTTCTTTCTTTCTTTCTTTCTTTCTTTCTTTCTTTCTTTCTTTCTTTCTTTTTTTCTTTCTTTCTTTCTTTCTCCTCCTCCTCCTCCTCCTCCTCCTCCTTCCTCCTCCTCCCCCCTCCTCTTCCTCCTCTCCTCCTCCCCTTCTCCCCTTCTTCTCTCCTTCCCCCTCCCATGCTCATCTGAAACTCACTATTAGTCTGGGCTGGCCTTGAAAGTGTAGCTTTCCTACTGCCTCAGAGTCATGAGTGCTAGGGTAACAGGTGTGTGCTATCATGCCTAGTTTGTGTGTGTCTGTGTGTGCCTATTTTTTTACATGCGTGCGTACAGGTTCATGTGTATGTATGTAGATGAACATGCACATGTTTATGGCACATGGATGACAGAGGTCAAACTCGGGTGCTGTTTCTGGGTGCCATCCATCTTGTGTATTTGAGATGCTATCCCTTGCTTAGTCTGCAATTTGTCTATTAGGCAAGCCTGGCTGGCTAGCGAGCCCCAGGGATCTGCGTGTGCCCACCTTCCCAGCACTGGGACCACAAGTGTGCACCACCATGCCTGGATTTTTTAAGCGTGAAGACAGGTCTTATGGGAAGCACTTTGCTGCTTGAGCGCATCTCCGCCACTCCCTGTTGTTTGTTTTTAAACAAATGTTTTGATGTATCTGACAAAAATATGTCTGTGATCTTTTCCCTATTAGTTTTTGGCCTTAGGTGACAGAGTCTCCAGCTTATAACAGCTTAGATACCAAAGCAGACATACTCCTTGACTTTGGATGGTGTTACATCCCCCATCGAACCATCTTTAAGTTGAAAATGTTGTAAGTTGAAAATGGATTTAATACACCTGAGGTATTGAGCTTTCTAGCTTAGCAACCCAGTTCGCTGAGGAATTGGTTATTCACCCTCGTGATTGAGGGCTGCCTGCTGCAAGGCTGGAGAGTGTTAGGTTGCCTATCGTGCTAGCCTAGGGAAAGATTAAAATTCAAAATCCTATGGAATGCAGTTTGCTTTGTATCATTCCAAAGTTAAAATGTCATAAATTGAAGCATATGCAAGAATCACGGCAGGAGATGGTTCTAGGATAGGTTTCAGGGGCACAGCCTGATTTAACAGCTTTCTTTTTCTTTTTAGTCTGGTTTCCTTTTCCTTCTCTCTTTGTTTTATATTCTGTAAGAGTTTTTCTTCTTTTTTGGCTCCATTGCTCAAACTCTTCATTACGTTTTTTATTTGCTTTCATATTTTTATCGTCTAAACACTAGTTCTGTTTTCTAATGGTTTCCTTTTCATAGCACCATATTTACATATCAAATGTTGCTCTGAGGACTTTTGAGGCTTTCGTATGTTCCTTGGATTTCTTGTTGTCTCTAGGTTTCTTGTATTTTGCCTTTAGTATGATACTATATCTCTTCTATGGCTCCTTCTTGGAACTGTCCCCATGAAGCAGACATTAAAATGTCACTAGCAGTCCCTGAGTGGAGGTTGTCTTGTCTTATGTAGGGCGACTGGGCAATCAGCTAGCACCATATCCAATTAGGTTTCCATGGTACTGAACAGTCCATTTCTCTAGCACCAAGTTTCTGTAGTGTTAAGTTATTCAATGTCTTTCAAGATGCCAAATTTCCTTAGGCCTCAGTTTCCTTGTCTATATCAGATGGAATTGTGCTAGGTGACCTCAGAGAACTCTTTTTCATCTACAGTTGTATAATATGATTCAGGACAGAGATTAGTTAAGAGAAGGAAGCATATTAGAGGGAATCAACTATGCTAAATTATAAAAATCCTTTGAAGCTGTCAAGAGATAGGCTTTAAAAATCTAATAAAAATTTTGACTCATTGGAGACATGACTCACTGGGAGATAATTAGAAATAAACTTGGGAGGAGAACTCGGGGTTGGGGGGGGCTAATATTTGGTGGCAGTGCCTTAATTAATTTTGCCTGTGCCTTTGGGATACTGAAGGCAGTCAGTTTTGCAGTCCAGCTCAGGGGGCCTGAATTGGACATGTAAGCTGGACGGTACTGATTGAATGGGGCATTATAGGTCCAGAGAGAAGATAGGAGTATTAGATTTTAATTTATAATAACTCATCAAAGACTCAGGGTCTGAGATTGACAGGATCCCCACACAAAGGTCAACATCCTAGAGGACTTCTAAGATTAGATTCTTGTGGGCTGGAGAGATGGCCTAGTGGTTAAGAGCACTGACTGCTCTTGCAGAGGACCTGGGTTCGATCCCCAGCACCCACATGGCGGCTGAGAACCGTCTTTGACTCCAGTTCCAGGGGAATCCGACACCCTCTTCTGACCCCTGTGGCATTGCAAGATACAGGTGCACAGACCTACATGCAGACAGTACCTTCATACACATACGAAAATAAATAAAAAAAAAAAGATTAGATTCTTGTTTACACCTAAAATTAAGCTATGTTCTTTCCCCTGGGTGGATGAAGTTGAGGTACTCCCAGAACGTGGGAGAAAAACATTATCTGGGGATTTCACATTTCTGAAAGGAACTTATAAGAATCTGATGGGTGTTATGTATTTAAATGAAAAGAAAGTCTTAGTTTAAACTCTAGTTGCTTGTCTCAATTATAGTTCCTGCAAAATTGATGCCACTGTCTCTTTTTAAATGCATCTTTCATTCAATGTGCATGATTGGTGTTTGTTATGTGTTTGAGAAAACTGAATATAGAGATGCAAACATGCCCTATAAAATTGCTTCTTTTACATTTACCTAACTCAGGTTGAAAATCTATAGGTCATCATCCAAGTTCATCTTGCTTTAAGCAGGCTGATTGGAGCTGGGGCTTGTTTGAAAGATAAAGGGACATTCAGCTGCATTGGACAGAATTCCAATGTCACAAAATACCATGAGGAATAACTTCTCAGCCAGTACGCCCTACGTCGGCCACAGAACGGGTCCTGTAGCTTCCTCAATATTGTATTGCCAGAGTAGAAATATGGCTCACCTGTCATAATGGTATTTACACAGAGTGCGGGAGAGAGGGATGACAGGGGAGACATTTAGGGGAGATTTCCTGGATTTATGACATTGATTTTTGCTCTTTGTATGAAGAAGAAATTAACATTTCTCCTTCTGGAAATATGTTCTCTGTAATGAGCCTGGTTAACTTTATGAAATATGTTATCAAGTTAGCATTTGCCAGGAAGTGGGCTGGCGAAGGCATTTAGAGAGGGCTGGAGGTCTCTCCCAGAAGAGTTGCTCTGTTAGCAGCCATGGAGAAAGCTCTGGTTGCCTTTAGCTTTGGCAAAGTCATGGAAGAATTTCTTTAAGGGATGTTAAGGAGGAATGACTATTTTCATAGCACCAGAGATGTTGGGGCCTACTTTTAATATGTTTTTTTTCAAAGCAATTCATTTATTTATCGATTCAATGAATGTTTACCAAAGGCTTGGCACTGCCCTATTCACTGGAGGGTGTAAGGAATATTGCCTTTAGAGCGTTTGCAGAACAGAAGAGGAAAAGCCCAAACCAGTCTGAAAGCCTGTCAGCAGGGGGACTAATGTCCCAGGGAAATTTAGATGCTCCTTGTAGGGTGGGGAATTTATTTCAGCACTGCCTAATGTCTCTGGATCACCTTCAGTTCCCTGGTGCCCAGCCTTGCATCTGGCCCACACTTTGAAATCAGTCCTTCTAAAAATACGCCTTTCATCCTTCTCTCCCTTCTTGGGTATCTATAGTGACTTCATGTGCTGCCTGCCAAGCTCAAGATCAAAAGCCCATGCTTGAGTTTTAAACTTTCTCATAATTTAGCTTCTTTTTCTTTCTGACCACAAGGGTATAGTATCCCGTCATTCCCCAGGGAACATCTCTGCTCTGAGATTGCTCAGTCAGTTGGAAGCCTCAGATAGAAACTTCCATGTTGAAATGTTCATTGCCAAGAGCATCCTTACTCCCCAAACCTGGGTTTGCTTTTGCTTTGGGCTTGCTCATTCTTCTATAGCCCAGGAACTGAAGCCTTGAGGATCTGAGGATTGCTGTCTTTGTGTGGTCTGTGTGCTCCCTGCACAGCTAGTGAAATGCTCTGCATCCATGCTGCACAGCTCTGTGCAATCTACTCCACACTCTTTCCATCTTTATTTCTTTGGATAGGTCCCATTTTTCTTTTTCTTTTCTTTCTTTTTTGGTCTTTTTTTATTTTGAGACAGGGTCTCCCTGTAGCTCCAGCTGTCCTGGAACTCAATCTGTAGACCAGGCTGGCCTTGAACTCAGAGATCCGCCTGCCTCTGCCTCCTGAGTGCTATAATTAAAGGCGTGCGCCACCACGCCCGGCAAGGACCCATTTTTCAAGCTTCATCTATGCTTAGACAACTATTGAGTAAGGGCTTCCAAAATGGAGACAATGGCTTGGCACAGATGTGCTAGAGTCCAGACAGCCTAGAGTCCAGACTGCAGAGAAGGACATCTGCCAATCACCCAAATTACCATACATTGTACAGTGTGGGCCTTGCGGGCAATGCAAGGGAGTTGAGAGTGTGGAGAGAGTGTGGGCACATCAGGGTGCGCTGGTTAGTTTTGTCAACTTGGCACAATTTATAATTACCTGGGAAGACAGTCTCAGTGAGGTATTGTCCAGATCAGGTTGGTCTGTGCGCATGCCCATGAGGCATTGTCCAGATCAGGTTGATCTGTGCGCATGCCCATGAGGCATTGTCTTGACTTTGATGTAGGAGGACCCGGCCCACCTTGGGTAGCCCCTTTTCATATGCTGAGCCCTTAAATACATAAGAATGAAGAAAGTTCTCTGAAAGCAAGAGAGCAGGCAGCCTGGGTACATTTGTTTCTCTCTGCTCTTGAGTATAGACTGGTGAAATCTGTAGTCTCAAGGTCCTGCCCCGATGGATTGTAATCTGGAACTTTAACCCAGATAAACTCTGCCTCCCCATGTACTTTTTGTCAGCCTGTTTAATTACAGCAACAGGAATGAGACTAATACAAGGTGGGTTTCGGGGGCAGGTAGGGAGGTGGGAGTCTGAAGGGAATAGGGGGTGGGAGTGAGATGGGATGGGGTGGAGATAGGGGTGGCATGGGGACAGGTGGGGGATGGGGTAGGATGGGTGGAGGGAAGGGGTTGGGAAGGGGAGGAATAGAGTTTGGGCAGTGGAGTCTATGGGAACTTGCAAGTGAGCATTTAACTAGGTCTCTGCATCTGGACCCTCAATCATCAGGCTGCAGACAGGGAGATCAGGGGGTCCGTGAATCCCCCAACCTCTGAAGTGAGCACATTTCACCAGGCATATGGGAGGAGAGGGAGTGTCGGCATCGTGCATCAGAGTAGCTATGCACTGACTCACAGGTCTTATTTCTTCCAAGGACCCTCCTGGAACTAGATCTATAGCTTATAGAGGATCTATAGCTTATAAGGATGTGAGTGGGCCAGCGTGGCCTGTGGTGTGAAGTACTGCGGCTTCAGGGGCCTCACTTAGCCCTGCTGTGCTCTGCAAAGGCATCAGGAGTACAAAGTCTGCTGCTCCGAGTGCTCACAGGACTTTCATTTTCTTTCTGTAATGCTTTTCAGCACTGTTCGTTGCTTATTCTCCTTTCCCATACCCCATCCAAGGCTGTAGCTGCGTTCTGAAGGGGCTGCCTTTGTCCTACCCTATCTGAAGTCCCTGGAACAGGGCAAAGGCATGCTTGTTGAATGAATCTTGTGCAGGATTAAAATAAAGCTTTTGAGCCATGGCTGGCCTTACAGATTTCTGTCTGGTAACTGTTTTATGAATTTTCCTTATTCTTTAATTGCTCCATGTTCTTGGGTCTCTCCCACAAGACCAGCAGCTCCCAGAGGGCAGGGTTATTTACTTGGGAATTATTTGTGTAATATTAGTGTAAAAACCCACAAAAGAGATATGATTTGAGTCAGAATTTAGCTGAGGGACAGAAGTTTGCACCTTAGAATCCATCATGATGAAACAGTGCATTGCAACATTTGGAGAAGCCATCCGAAGAGCGAGGAGTGACAACGCCACAGCTCGCTCCTCCCCAGGCATCGATTGCTGTGTCAATTCCTGGTTTTAAGACCCAGGGTTCCGGGGCTGGAGAGATGGCTCAGCGGGGCTGGAGAGATGGCTCAGCGGTTAAGAGTGCCAACTGCTCTTGCAGAGGACCTGGGTTCGATTCCCAGCACCCACATGGTGGCCAAGAACCGTCTTTAGCTCCAGTTCCGATGCCCTCTTCTGACCTCCACTGCATTGCACGACACGGGTGCGCCAACCTTCATGCAGGCAGTACACTCATTTACATAAAAAATAATAAAAATTAAAAATTAAAAAAAAGAAGTTATACAAATAGTTGAAAAAAAAAAGACTCCGGGTTCCATAATACCTGGGATTGAGGAAGGTATTAAGTCTGCCCAACAAGCCCCAACTCCACTTCATTTTTTCGATACTTGAGAGGCAGAGCAGGTAGATCCAATCTCGAGCCACTTCTCATCCCAGCTTCCTGGATCACATGTGGCCTGAATTCTTTGCATAGAGAGGTGATCAGGAAAGCCTGAGGTATTATTACCTCTATCCATTGCTTAATGCCTACATTAAAGCACACCAGCCTGAGATGCGATCCTTCCACAGGAGAGAGGAAGAGTTGGCCTCAGCCTTGACGGAGGGCCAGGTTCATTTTACACCATAGTGAGCTGCAAAGAGGGTGTTAGAGAGAAAACTCATTAGTGATGAAGCAGAATTCTACCTGGAGTTTTGTGGCTCTGTAATGACCCATCCAGTGACACTGGCCAGGTTCCTATGTGCCCAGTGCGAGCAGGCCACTGTGGCCTTCTCTTCTACATTGTAAGAGATGGCTTTGGGGAAGAGAAGAGGGCACAGTTCATGGGAAGAAACGAGCCCAAAGGAGACTGTGCCAATTATAGCACCTGTCAGTGTTCAACAACAGATAAAATTAATTCAGAAACCCAAACAGTCTGCAGAAAACCGAACACAATTATCTAAGAAATTAAGTTATACCGTTGCCATGACCTTTAATCAATCATCCACCGTTAATGTTAATTTTGTGATCTAAAAATCATAGTTCGATTTGCATTTTAATGGCTGCTAAATGAGTGTCATCAGGAAGAAATAATGGCAGGGTGGCCTTTTGCTACAAATTCTTCCTTCCTAACAGTGAGGCATAAAGCGAGGAAATGGTGTTTGGAAAAGGTTTTGTTTCACCTTCTAGCAGATGTACGGAGCTGCCCTTCTCAAATGAAAAAACAAGCAATTCCCCACAAATACCACCACCTGTTGTTATAAATAAATCCAAGCTGTAAAATGGAACGGAAGCTTAACGGCAGAATCATCACATCAGACCCCCTCCCGCCAACCCTTCGTAATGGCCTCTTAACAACTTGTTCCACAGTCATGTACCTTTTGAAGATTTTCCACCTGCTTTCAGACCTCATCCTTAACCAAGAGAGATGGCCTATGGATTTGTGGCTAAAAATAGCAAGTTACCAGCCTCAGGAAGAATGATCTCTGGTCCATTTTCACGGTCTTAGCAGCTAGAAACTGGCTAGTTGCCACTCTGTGTGTGGGGCTCCTTTTACATCACATTCCAGACATCTAGGGACAATTTTCCCAGCTAATGAATCTAACTTTCAAGTGGGGGCATAGACTCCTAATGACATCAGGGCATCATGAGGGTATTGGCAGGCTGCTAATGATTCGTCAGAATCTTGTTTCTGTGAGTAAAGGAGAATTATAAAGCATTACAATGGTGATGTATTTTTAATTATCTCCTTATCCATCTGCATGCTCCTTTTACCAACAGACTTTATCATGCTATCTATAAATATTGATTGTCTCGCAGGCCCAGGAGTATTATACTTGCTGAAAATATTGTGTTCTTTACCTGAAACTCAGCTTCCCCCTTTAACTCTCTTGGGAGAAAGGCCTGGATGAATGATTTCTTGGATGATTTCTTTGGATGAAAGAGGACTTGAAATTATGAATTTGGAGAAGAAAGCTTTAAAAACAAAGAGCCTTGGAGATTTTTTTTTCTTAGTACAAGAAATTCAAATAAGGAAGGGAAAAGAAAATATCAGAGATGAGCGCTAACTTACTTTTTTCTTCAAAGGAAAGATGGGGTGCGGGTGGATGTTTCTGCAAAGATTGCAAAACTCCATTTCATAAAAGATTTATTAGCAGTGACACAGGGAGATTGCTGAGTGGGACCCTGATAAATGCCTTGCCTTTCTTTCCTGGTTTTAAAATTATGGGTTCTGTCCATAAAGTACTGATTAATTCATATTCACTCAATGACAAACCCCTTTTTTCTTCCTAAAGCAAAGATTGTAAGCATTTTACTTCAACAAATAAAGAACTCTGGGTGGGATGCATACTAATTCATTTAGCACAGGAACTGGCACTACAATTTATGCAGCTAATCACAGCAAAGCAGGAAAGATTCTTTTCTTTTACTGTGACAAGACCTGCCTACCTTTCAGCATTTTCCCCCCTAAGGTATTATTAATCTCTAAACTTCACAAAATTGAAGACTTATCTAAGACCCTTTAAAGCTGAGAGCATCATAGGTAGCAACTCCCCAAGAGAGGATTTTTTTTTTTGGCGTTTCTGAAAGATTGACTGTAGCAATTGGAGTCTTTTTCTTGTTTAAAGAATCCAGATAAAGTGGTGTCTGCTCTAAATTTGAAACACAGTATTTATATTGGAATATTGGGTGGTTCTGGCTGAGATAAATGACTTGGAACTTGGAGAGAAGAGAGTACAGAGTAACAGTCTCTGTTGGCTAAGGTGTTCACCTGGAGAGACAGGAGAATGGCGCAAAAGTGCTAGTGCTTCCTTGTTTCAAAGATGGCTAAGTTACCTCTAATATTAGCCACTTTGCTCATTTCTGTGATGGTATATCAGAGAGAAGTGGTTTAAAGGAGGAAAGTGTCATTTTGGCCCGTGGTTCAGGGGATATAGTCTATGATGGTGGGGAAGGCATGGTGGTAGCTGCTCACTATGGCCTCAGTGGTGGGAATGTGAGGCAGCTGCTTCTTCATATCTTGGTGGATCAGGAAGCGAAGCAAAGACAGGAAGCAGGCCCAGGCTATAATCATCAAGGTCTGCCTCCCCTTGCGAGTGTCAGGTCTGCCAGTGAGACCCTAGTCTCAAGGGTTCTACAACCTCTGCAAACAGTCCCACCAGCTAGGGCCTAACTGTTTAATAGGGAAGCCTATGAGGGACATTTCACATCCAAATCATGACATTACCTCTCAGAATCAGCAGATGCTTTTCAATCTTAATGAATCTGAAAATGATTAGACAGTAATATGTTCCTGCTTAAAATACTGGAAAATGCAAAAAGTTAGTAAAAGAATTTCATCAGCCATCACTGTCTTAGAAACCATTCTGGATGGGTAAGAACAGTGACGTTTTCTATCAGTGGGAGTCCCTTCCTTTGAACTGGGGAAACATTGTGCTGTCCACTTCCTGAACACAGCTGCTATGATTACTCTGTTCACATGCCCTCACGTTCAGCACATGCTTGATGCTCAGTGTATATTTGATGAGGGAATGAGGTTGTAAACAATAGGACAGAACCAAATATGATTTTGGATAGCTTTAACTTGAGAGATTTAAAGGTATTGTTGTAAGTAGTTATCTAGGCTTTCGAATAATTTCTAAGTAGTTTTGTTATGATTGCTTGCTTATCAACTTGCTTGAATGAGAAGCATGGAGATTAGTAAATTGCATCTCTACTGCTGTCTATGAAGGCTTTTCTAAAGAGGATTAACTAGAGTGGAGACCTGCCTGGTATGAACAGCAGCATCCCACAGGCTGGAGACCCAGATAGAAGGAAAGGGAGAGAAGGAACACCTGTGAGTGCAGGCGTTAGCTTTCTGTTCTTCCTGTCCACCGTGAGTTTCGTAGTCTCTGCCCCATGCTTCTGCCACCACGATGCTCTGCTTCACAAGTCCAGACACAATGGAGTTCAGTACTATGGACTGAAACCTTCAAACCATGAGGAAAAGAAATCCTTCCTATCTTAAACTGTTCCCTCAGGTATTTTGTCACGGTGATGAAAGGTCTAACACAAGGGTGGGTCAGCCATCAAGCAGTGGTAAGGTGGGGAGTTGCTATAGAGGAAGGTTAGAGTAACATGTTCTTGTTTAAAATACTGGAAAATGCAAAAAAAAATAGTAAAAGAATTTCACCACCCATCCTTGTGTTAGAAACTGCTCTGGACATCCTACTGATGTCCTTTCTGTCAGGAATAAGTCTGGTTTATGGATCATATCTCCATGTCAACTATGAACCAAACTTCATTTCAGTTCTTACCCAAACTCTGGTTGTATGCATTTTTATCCTCCAACCCTACTTGGTTTTTTTTTTTTTTTTTTGCATCTTTTTGAGACAGGGTCTCCTTGTAACCCTAACTGGCCTGGAACTCAATATATAGACCAGGCTGGCCTTGAACTCACAGAGATCCACCTGCCTCTGCCTCCTGAGATCTGGGATTAAAGATGTATCCCCATTTTATAATTTGTCCCAGAATGCATTGCCAGTTGCTCAAGATCATGTAGTTGGTAAGGGGCAGACCTGGGGTTAGAACTGTCCTCTGTGGACTCCAGCATTCCTGTTCATAATGGCAACTCTTTACTGCTCGGAGTCTAGGTCAGCCAAAGATGGGAGCCACAGATGGTGTCACATTTGGGAGGCACATGGGGAAGTGAATTTAGAAGCTGCGTTGTGGAGATGCTGAGTCCATCCAGGGGAGAATGTGTGGGATTCTTGAACCTTTTAATCCAAGGTCTGCTGAGGATCTAAGATCTGTAAAAACTGTTGGGCTGAGAGCCACATGGGCTCAGTTTTGATCCCGAGGACAGTGACAAGGGAAAAGATAACGGATAGTAGTCAGGATACTGGTGACTGACACCAACAGACAGGACATACTGTCATTGAAGACAAGGGCATAGGACACAGGGTACACATACCTGGAAAGGTGGGGCTTTTACTGTTGAAAACTTGTGATGCAAGTCAGAGGACTCACCCAATGGTGGAGACAAGATAAGAACTGACTGATACCCTAAGGCTTCTTATCCACAAGAGGACAACTTACTTTTTTTTTTTTTTTTTTTTTTTTTTTTTTTTTTTTTTTTTTTTTTTTGAGTTAGGGTGTCCCTATAACCCCAGCTGGCTTGGAACTAACTCTGTAGACCAGGCTGGCTTTGAACTCTCAGAGTTCCTCCTGCCTCTGCCTCCCCAGTACTGGGATTAAAGGCATGCACCACCACGCCCGGCTTGAAGACACCACATGGATACTTGGAATTGAACCTGGCTCCTTTGCAAGGAATTGAACCTGGGTCCTCTGCAAGAGCAGTTGGCGCTCTTAACCACTGAGCCATCTCTCCAGCCCCCACTTTTCTTCTCTGCGGACAAAATTAGTACTGGTGGATGGAACTGAACTGGAAGGAATCAAATTGCCTTAGTCATCAGATTTGGAAAGTGTGATTCAATGAGGGGCAGGAAACAGGCTTACCTAATGTAGAGAATCAGGTTTATTTTGTCAGAGTTGATACACATATTTTTAGCTTTCTCATTTAATAATAGCAACAGCTGATATTCATTGAGCATCCAGTGTGGAGATTAGCAACAGTGTGTGTTTCCTGCATCTACTTGAATCCTCACGATAATTCTGTCCCATAAATACTGTTATCATTTGCTCCCATTTTACACATAAAAATTAAGTACTTTGTGGGGCTGGAGAGATGGCCTAACGGTTAAGAGTGCCGACTGCTCTTGCAGAGGACCTGGGTTCGATCTCCAGCACCCACATGGTGGCTGAGAACTGTCTGTAACTCCAATTCCAGGAGAACTCCAGTTCCAGAGGAATCCGACGCCCTCTTCTGACCTCCGAGGCATTGCACGACACGGGTGCACAAACCTACATGCAGACAGTATACTCATACACATAAATAAATAAATAAAATAAAAAAAATAAAAAAATTAAAAAAATTAAGTACTTTGTGCAAGGTCACATATCCAGGAAGTATGGATCCACAGCTGTATGATGGATGAATCAGAACAGGTGTATCAGTGGTTAAAATTTAGAACATTTCCTATTCTTGGGGTAACCAATCATTATAGGTCCCTTCCCCACCACAGACAATCCAATAGACTGATCATGATTAGCCAGTTAAAGAGGGGTTAGCACAGTAAGAGATATTGTCTGCACTAACTGGTCATCTGAACTAGGAGGATCTATTTTATTAAAACATATATATTTGGGTTTGGAGAGTTGGCTCAGTGTTTAAAAGCACTGGCTACTTTTACAGAGGACCTGGCTTCAGTTCCCAGTACCCACATGATGGCTAACAACCATCTATAACTCCATTTCTAGGGAATCCAACACCCTCTTCCGACCTCCACAGACACTGCATGAGTGCATACGTGGGAACACACGCACACACACAACACACACACACTAAAAAGTTTAAAAAGATGTTAAAATGGGTGTGGTGGTCCATGCCTTTAATACTAGCACTTGGGAGGCAGAGGCAGGTGGATTTCTACGAGACTGAGGCCAGCCTGGTCTACATAGCAGGTTCTAGGCTGGCTGTGACTACAGGGAGACCCTGTCTCAACCCCCCTGCCCCCAAATATATCCCAACAAATAACCTCTTAAAATGTTTCTATTGGGGGGGCTGGGTGTGGTGGTACATACCTTTAATCCTAGCACTTGGGAGGCAGAGGCAGGCAGATCTCTGTGAGAGTTCATGTCCTACATAGTGAGTTCCAGGACAGCTGGGGTACAAGGAGACCCTGTCTCAAAAAGACAAACAAAAGTTTCTATCTTTATTAGAGAATAAAATTATATGTATTGTGTAAATTATAAAACATGCTTTGAGGTATATATATGAATGGCTAAATGAAGCTAATTTCCATATGCATTCCTTTACATACTTATACTTTTGTAGTGAAAACACTTAAAATTTATTCTCTAAGCAACTGTCAAGTATGTAATATATTGTTTTCAACTATAGTCTCCTTGATGTACAATAGATACCTTGAACTTAATCTGTTTTTTTATGCATATGTATATATGTTTGTACATGTGGGTGCACACATGTACATGTGAGGCCGGAGGACGGCCTTGGTATTATTCCTAGGTGCTGTCTACCTTGAGACTGGGCCTCTCTCTGGGACCTGAAGCTCTTGATTAAGCTAGTCTGGCTGGCCAGCGAACCCCAGGAATTCTGTCTCTGTCTCTCCAGAGCTTTGATTATATGAGCTCTACAGATTGAATTCCAGACCTTATGCTTACACTGCAAACGCTTTACTGACTGACATTTTCCAATCCCTGATAAACTGATTTCTCCTAACTAAAGTTTTTTGTGTTCTCTGCCCTACTTTCCTGAGTGTGCATGCCTTGCAATCTTTCCCCTGGGTGGAGGCAATTTTCATGGCATGCACACAGCCTGGCAGGCTAGGGTTCATATGCCTAGACTTTCTACGGGAGAATGCATGAGTCCTCTGGGGTTGAGCTGCAGAAGCTCTTGACTGATGGTCCTTCTCCAACTGCAGCTCCAGAAAGGGCCAAGCTGTCTTGGCATCTAAAGCACCAGGCACACTTACTTTCTTAGATTTGGGGGGGGGTTTGCCCTTTGCAAATATACTGATCCCATTCGAACTCACCTATATTTCCTTTCATGGCTTTTTCTGGGGCAGATTGTAAAGCAGTAGAGGGCACTCAAAGAACATGGAGGTGTTTCAGAGCAGATGAAGAAAAAAGAGCTGAGATCTGCAGGTTTATGGCAAGTTCAAGTCCAGCATCGGGCTCCACCATTTTATGTTCTGTATGACCTTAGATAGCCTCAGACTTTTGTTGGCCTTTTCACTAGAGAAAGACTAGTTTAATCTTATAATAGATACATGCTAGGACACAATGCTATTGTCTAGCCCTTGGAGGGATTGAAACATTGTCAGAGCAAGCTATTAATAGTCTCCAAGATAGAATCCACACAAAATGCTTGTTCTGTCTTCTGCTCTGTAGAGCAGATGTGGATTTTCTGTCTTATTTGTTGTGATAGGTTTATTTACTGGAGTCTTCTTTTAGAAGTGTCTAGAACTTTTCCAATTTAAGTGATTCTGAAATGACATTTCCAAAACTAGCTGAAGAGTTTTCTCTGCTGTCCCCAGTCTCACCTTACTTCCCCATGAAAGCACACCCAGGCTTCATTACATTTACCAAGATAGACTCGAATAAATCCTACTGTAGATAAGCAGCCTGCAAAATTAACCATGGGTGAGCAGACTGCCTCTAAATGCACTCTCTAAAGGGCATGCTCTTTAAGGGGAAAAACCAACCATGGAATGGATTTGGAGATAATTTGTGTGTTGCAGGTTGGGCCTGATAAGGCACAACAAAGTTGAATTTATGATTGTAGAATTGCAGTATGACTGTCATCAGGGCAACCCATATAAGCCAAGTCATTTATTAGAGTAAAGTCTGTCATTCAGGTTATTTGTCAGGAGTGAAAACTAATAGGTATAGGTAATAATGTAGTGAATTCATTAAGTATACTATCTCTTCAGTGCTGTCTATGGTCTGTGGCAACTATTACTGCTGATGTTTTAAAAGCGAAGAACTGGGGCTGGAGAGATGGCCTAGCAGTTAAGAGCACCGACTGCTCTTGCAGAGGACCCGGGTTTGATCCCCAGCACCCACATGGCGGCTAAGAACCGTCTTTAACTCCAGTTCCAGGGGAATCCGACGCCCTCTTCTGACCTCCGTGGCATTGCATGACACGGGTGCACAGACCTGCATGCAGATAGTACATTCATACATATAAAGAATAAATTAAAAAAAATAAATAAAAGTGAAGAATTAACGTCCAAAGGAATGATTGATTTATCTTGATTTCCTTTGCTGGGATCAGTGGCTCCTGACTCTGGGGCACATTTGGCAATGTCTGGAGACATTTTTGGTTGTCACAACCGGGGGTGAGAAGGGAGTATTGGTGAGATCTATTGAGTAAATCTGTGGGTGCTGATATCCTCTCTACCATAGAACAGCAGCTGAAGCACTGTTAGTGAGTGTGGAAAGCCCTGAACTGGGAGGAGCGGCTGTGAGCTCAGTATTTTGATTCCTAGCCAGAGCTTATTTCTCTACAGTGTGGAGCTGCTGCCATCCACCACAAGCTTCTTCGGGCCCGCTGTGCTCTTGTGGTACCTGATAATTTCAGCTGCAGTCATTCGGTCATTCCCATGGGTTTCCATACTACAGGCTGTTGATTATTCTGAATACCACCTCCAGGTATCACATGACCAATTCAGCAGTGTCTAATCTGCAGGTGGCGGAAGAAGAAAAATATCCAAAGAGGTGGAGGAGAAAAATAGATTGGGGATTTTTAAGAAAGACTGTCCTTTGCTTACTCTAAAACTAATGCCACACTTCATGTCTATGGTGGTTTACGACTTTCAAGGCATATTCCTATTCAACCAACAGGTACTTACTGAGGAGAAATTAAGAGCAAGGTTCTGTTCAAGCTCTGAGTAAGTAATGGGGACAGAAGTGAAGGCTCTGGCTCCTTGGACTTTATGTCTAAGGGACAAAGGATACAGGCAGGAAAGAAACAAGCAAGTATATAATGTGCCAGTGAAAGATGAATGCCAGCCAAACAAGGCACTGAGTACAGGTGATGGTGCTGCTTCCCATGTGACAGGAAAGATGGAACAGGTAAGATGTTAACTTCTTTAGAGACATGATGAGAGAGAGAGAGAGAGAGAGAGAGAGAGAGAGAGAGAGAGAGAGAGAGAAATATATAAGGAAGAGGAGAGTTCTAGGGAAGAAGAGATGGCAAAATCTCACATCAGTGTGTGCTTTACCAGTTTAAGGAACAACAAACGCACCAGTGTAGCTGAAGTGTAGAGGACTAGGGAAAGGAGGGGTGGAGGTGGCATTGTTGAGATAGCAGCCATGAACCTTGCAAACCCCTGGGGGGCTTTGGGTTGTCCTTTGATAGAGATGGGGAGGCAGTGAAGAATCCTGAGCAGAGAGGGATGTGATTGGATAGTTAAAAAGTAATCGATCTAGGGCTGGAGAGATGGCCTAGCGGTTAAGAGCGCCAAGCCCTCTTACAGAGGACCTGGGTTCGATTCCCAGCACCCACATGGCTGCTGAGAACTGTCTGAAACTCCAATTCCAGGAGAACTCCTGGAATTGGAGTTTCAGTTCCAGGGGAATCCGACACCCTCTTCTGACCTCTGTGGCATTGCACAACATGGGTGCACAAACCTACACGCAGACAGTACATTCATACACATACAGAAATAAAAAAATATTAAAAAAAGTAATCGATCTAACAGCTGAGAATAAACAATAATAAGTGAGGAGAGGCCAAGCACTCCTAGGCCCCTGCCCTTTCCTCACTCTACTTCCTGATCCCCAGGAGGTAACAGACTTCCTCTGCCATGCTCCTTGCCACCATGTGCCCAGTGCTGTGATGGACCCCAAACAACCAAGTCAAGGGATCATGGATGAAACCCCTGCAACTGTGAGCCAAAATAAATAGGCCTTTCCCTCTTTTCTGCCATGTGTGCATGTGTGTACACATTTGTGTAGGTGCATGTGGAGCACAAAGATCCATACTTGGTGTCTTCTTCTTTTGCTCTCTGGTTTTTGAGACTGAGTCTCTTACTGAACCTGGAGCTTGCTGATTTGGTTAGACTGCCTGGCCAGCAAGCTCCAAGAATCCTCCTGACTCTCTCCCTTCTAGGTGCTGGGATTACAGGTGTGTGCTGCTGTGCCCAGCTTTTTCACATGAAAGCTAGGAATCTGGATTCAGATTCTTGAGTTGCCACGACAAGTACTTTATTTTTTTAATTAATTAATTATTTTTTTGGCTTTTTCGAGACAGGATCTCTCTGTAGCCCCAGCTGTCCTGGAACTTGCTCTGTAGACTAGGCTGTTCTTGAACTCACAAAGATCCACCTGCCTCTGCCTCCCAAGTGCTAGGCCACCATGCCCGGTGACAAGTACTTTATTGACAGAACTGTTTACCCAGGCCCAAGGCTTTCTCTCTTGTTGTTTATTTGGTCAGAACGATGGGGAGCTAACATAATTTGCTTATCTTTTTGGCCAATCCTTTATTTTCCTTCTCAAGATTTTATTAAAATAAATTCTTTTAAAAATTTTTAAAAAATTATTTATTTATTTTTATGTGTATGAATGTGCTGTCTGCATGTAGGTTTGTGCACCCGTGTCGTGCAATGCCTCGGAGGTCAGAAGAGGGCGTCGGATTCCCCCGCAACTGGAGTTAAAGATGGTTCTTAGCCTCCATGTGGGTGCTGGGGATCGAACCTAGGTCCTCTGCAAGAGCAGTCCGCGCTCTTAACCAATAGGCCATCTCTCCAGCCCTAAAATAAATTTTTTTTTTTTTGTCTTTTCGAAACAGGGTCTCTCTGTAGCCCCACCTGTCCTGGAACTCACTCTGTAGACCAGGCTGGTCTTGAACTCACAAAGATCTGCCTGCCTCTGCCTCCCAAGTGCTAGGATTAAAGGCATGCGCCACCATGCCCGGCTAAAATAAATTCTCAATATGCCTAATGGTTCATGAACATCCCCATGCCTACCTCCTAGCTTCTACAACCAATGTTTTCCTATATTTTCTTTTTCAAGTATCTCTTCATCCATCTTCCTTTCCACCCACCAATCCATTTATGTTTTTGATACAATTCATGACAAATTGCAGCACCAGCGAGTGCACTTCATTTTGAAAGCCTTCAACACAGATATGATTTGCAAGTCTTATATTAAAGCCTTTATGTTTTACCCACATGGTTCATTGGGTTTTCAGAGGTGCTCTGCTAAACAGCATGTAGTTGAATTTTTAACTTGGATCTCATCTAAGTATATATGTCTTTAAAGAGGCATATGTAATCCAACCATGCGGATTGTAATTGTGGGATGTCATGATCTTTTTCTTCTGTGTGTATCCTTTTATTTGATGTATTTCTTTTAATATGCCTTATTAACATAATTTTTCTTTTACAATATTTAGTCATTTATTCAAATTTTGTTTGGTCTTAGTCCTTCAGTGAACTTATTTTTTTCCAACTCATAGCCGCCTATAGCTTAAACACTGAGTTTAAAATTCTTTGCCCAGGGAGGTAGAGATAGGCGGATCTCTGTGAGTTCAAGGCCAGCCTGGTCTACAGAGCAAGCTCCAGGACAGCTGGTACTAAAAGGGAGACCCTGCCTCAAAAATACCCCAAAAAGGAAAAAAACTAAAAATTCTTCACATCAAGAAGATGGCAGAATGGATCACCTCTTGCCTTGCTGTAGGGCATTATTTAAGCATCTTCACTCTCTTTGGCTATTGAACCATTTTAAGGTTTTGACTCAAGAAGTCATAGGCTCAGAGCATCCCAGGTTTTTGTTTGCTAATGATGGGGAAACAGCCCAGAGAGAGAGAAAAAAGGGTTTTTGTCTGAAAAGTCTGCACTTCTGAAGGGAAGAATCAGAGAGCTAGCCCAGATACACGACAGGTAGTTTACCCTTCACCTTGAGCTTGAACGACACTCGGCAATACTGAAAGCTCCCAGACAGATGAGAAAATACGCTAGATTGAGAGGCTTAAGGAAAATGGATTTCTCAATTCATTGTAGAAGTTTAAAAGCTTTCCAGGAGAAATTCTTCCATCTCTATAATAAAAATTTTTTAGCCTATGTTCCATTAATCTTTATGTCCACAATCGAAAGCCTTTTGCTTAATAATATCTCTTCAAATATTTGAAGACTGTTCTTAAGTCTCCCTATAGTCTCCCTTCCTTCAGAATAAATAATCCAAATTCCCTTAAACTTTTCTCATAAATTCTTTCTCTCATTCTTTTATTAATCTTTATAACTTTTCCAGGAGCTTTCTTTGAATTGTTCTATCTTGCTTCTGAAGGGTGAGGCTGGAGAAGAAGAGAGTACCAGGGACACTGATTATGTGACTTGTACCAAACCGTAAGTTCTAAGAGGCCAGGGGGCATTTCTTGCTCCATGCTGGACTTAGAACGGGGGCTTGCAAATGGCTCTTTTGAGAAGAGCCAGATAGTAGATATTTTAGGCTTTTCAGCCAGGGGGTAATGGGCTGTATTATTTGAATGACTGTCTTCTCCAAAATGTAACACTGACTTTTTAAATATTTTTTTGTTTTAAAAATCTAGAAATCATTCTTAGTTCAAGGACATGAGGAAGCGTGGCCTAGAGGCTCATGTGAACCCTGTCTTAGAGCCTAGAGTAATGGATGGCTCATGCATTCTGTAAGATTGGTTGAATAAGACGGTACCTATATCTATGGAGACTATTCATAGTTTCTGTCTTCTTAATGTACTTGTTCAGTACCTCTGTCATACTGATGGCTCCATAAGCTTGCCCATTAGCATCACAGGTCCTTCTCTGCCATGTTTGTTCATGGCCATCATTGTTCATGCTGTCTTTACTAAGGTGGTTATATTATTCCTCCCCTAATAAAAGTTGTAGCAGGAACTGTTAACCTTTACTTGCTTGTGGCCTTAGAGCTTACATCTAATACATTGAAACTGTTTTAAACTCTTGCTATTCTGGTATGTTCAGCAACTGTACTAGCTAGAAATCATTTGTGAACTCAACAAATAAGCCCAGACAATTAATAAAACTAAAATGTTGGACTCCGTTGAGCCACCTCAACCAGAGCCCCAAGCTCTGTTTTCATTCTTATGGCTTCTACTTTCCTTGCAGGGGTGCAGCATTCATTTCTGTTTATTCTCCTGGAATGGATCAGAATGAATCAGAGAGGCTCACAGAGAAGGCTGGAACTAATGACAAAACAAAACAAAACAAAATAAGAAATACTCATTTCGTTCTTCCTCCTGAGTCTGTGAGCCTGTACAGAGCTGGGCTTGTCCTAGCCCAGTGATAGAAGAGTTTACATTTTGAGCAGAATTTGGATGAAGCGACCTTGTGTACCACCAATCCCTAGAACCAGATGGCTCCGGCTGCTTCACAGACTGCCAGGGGGTTGATGCCCGAGACCAAGCACGGCAGTCTGCCACCCAGTCAGCCCAGTCTTCTGTTTCAGTTGAACTGATTCCTGGGTCCACAGATGTCTTTCTGTTTCAAGTCCTCTATTTATCTGCAGTGACTTTAGGAAGGTACCTCACGCCTCCCTATCCTACTGTCTGGTTGAACCATGTTTAAAGTCTTAGTGGATCGGGCTGGAGAGATGGCCTAGTGGTTAAGAGTGCCGACCGCTCTTACAGAGGACCCGGGTTCGATCCCCAGCACCCACATGGTGGCCGAAAACCATCTGAAACTCCAATTCCAGGAGAACTCCAGTTCCAGGGGAATCTGAGACCCTCTTCTGACCTCCGCGGCATTGCAAGACACAGGTGCACAAACCTGCATGCAGACAGTACATTCATACACATACAGAAATAAATAAAATTAAATTAAAAAAAAATAAAGTCTTAGTGGATCAACAAGGAGGTCACACTTTGGTTCGCAGAGGGGCTGCTCTGCTCAGTTAAGATCTGACGCCAAGGCTGTGTGAACTGAAGTTCCCAGAAAAAAGCCACATCTGTGTTAAGGGCTCTATAAGGCTGATGGATTATCTTATAACTTCAGTGATGGTGAAGAGCTAGTCTGGAGCCAAATTATCTTGGGCTGCGTTTGGCCTCTTAATACCATTCATTGGCCACCTCTGTGTTTGACCTAACGTCCATCCTTGTTACTATCAGGTGAAATCTTTTTTGGAATATACAAACAGACCCCTACCTTCCACCAACTCACAGGCTAAGAATGTCATCATATAGCACTTGAGGCCTATAACAGAGATATCCATTTTTTTTTTTTTTTGGTCTTTTCGAGACAGGGTCTCCCTGTAGCCCCAGCTGTCTTGCAACTCACTCTGTAGACCAGGCTGGCCTTGAACTCACAAAGATCCACTTGCCTTTGCCTCCCAAGTGCTAGGATTAAAGGCATGCGCCACTACGCCCGGATCAGAGATATCCATTTTTTGCTGTGCCCCACCTACCTGATGTTTGCACCTTTGCATTAAAACAACAACAACAACAACAACAAACACCTTGATGGAAGACTTTCTTTGTTCTGTTACTATGAAATTTTCATGAAACTGCTACCACATTGGAACATGACATTTGAGGCAACCTGGATCTGTGATCCCAGACCATGGCACTCAAGTTTGGCTCCAGAATAAACTATCTGATATTCCCTTTCAGGTGAGAGCTGTGTTTTATGTTACAGCTGTTGGGGAAGCAAGGCAAGGAGGACTTCTTTTAAGCTCCAACTAAGTATTGGTTAGTTTCCACATTCGGTTCCAGGGATCTGGGGAAATGCTTCACCCTGGTTCCCTAAAGGTGGGTGGTGGTCTGTAGTATCTAGGCTTCTTTCTTCTCTGCCCTTCATCCTGCAGATGTAGCTGTGATTGCTACCATTTAATATGCCCTAGAAAGCTGCATTTATTTCCAGTGACTTCCTTCTTAAACAGCTGGGGGAAGTTTCAAAACAGCCGGGATAGTGGTGGATCAATCTTTAACATTCCCCTCAAATGTTGAAGTAAAGAAAATGATGACAGTTTTAAGGCTCTATTAGGTGGAAATGATCGACGAGGACTGGCAGACAGCTGAAGGTCACAAATCAGGCACTGCCTCTGGCCCAGTGATTCAGGAGAGGGGAGGGCAGCGGAAAGTGTGTTTCTCCTGAGTGTAGGAGAGTCCAAGTTTCGGAATTTATCAATGTGTTCCTGGGATTTGCTGTAATGAGCCTCTTCCCTTTTCTCATAAAACAAAACCAGTGTCTGATTAAAGCTGGCTGGCCTTCCTTAGATACGGAAATTAATTCATTTTGAGTTGGTGGGTATATCATGTCTTTGTCTGGCTCAATAGATAAATAGCCTCATTTGCATGTGGGGGGATCATGTTTATTCCCTACCTGGAAAAAGAACAATGGTGATGACATTGAATTTGCATATTCTCCATCACTAATGTTTGCAGAGCTTCTTTCACGTTGTTTCAGATTCTGGATATATGGTCTTCATTTCTGTTTTGTCAGAGATTTTTCTTCTACTCTTTGTCCATTCCGGTCAGACTGGTGGGGTGGCAAAACCACGTCCAAACCTCAGTGGCAAACCTCAGTGATCTAAGACAAGGAAGATTTGTTTCATTGTTATGCTTTATGGCCATGATGTTCTACGTGGGATGTGCTCTATCTTGTTCCCTTTCAGCAATCCCGCCATCTATAACTGTTGGGGTATTTTTTTTTCATAAAGGGTCAGAGAGTAACTATCTTAGGCTTTGCTGCCTTTATTTTCCAGCTTCTCAACTGTTCCCCTGTAGCTTAAGAACAGCTCCAGTGTGTGAAGGAATGAACCTAGATGAGTTCTAATAAAACTTTATTTATAAAGTTTTATTTATAAACTGTTGGGGCTGGAGAGATGGCCTAGCGGTTAAGAGCGCCGACTGCTCTTACAGAGGACCCAGGTTCGATCCTCAGCACCCACATGGCGGCTGAGAACCGTCTTTAACTCCAGTTCCAGGGGAATCTGATGCCCTCTTCTGACCTCCGCAGCATTGCATGACACGGATGCACAAACCTACATGCAGACAGTACATTCATACACATAAAAAATAAATAAAAATAAAAAAAACCTGTCGATGGGTTGGTTTTGGTCTGCAGTTTGCTTGCACTGTGGGAGGAAGGGGAGAGGAATGTGATGAGATTCGCACATTTAAAAATTTTTATCAGCATATATTGTCAAAATAATGGATTTCATTTTGAGATTTGGGAACATGTATATAATGTATCTGGTTATGTGCATTCTCCCATCCCTTCCCTTGTCTTTCCTGGGCCCTTATGGGTGGTTCCCTTTCTCTTTACAAACAGTCTTTCCTACTTTCATGTCTGTTTTAAAATATCTAGATTCTGTACATGAGAGAAAACAAGTGATATTTGCTGTTCTAATTTGGTTTCAATCACTGTGACAAAACACTCTGACCAGTACCAATTTGGGGAGGAAAGGGTTTATTTAGCTTACATCTCTTGAGTCATAGTTTATCACTGAGGGAGCACAAGGTAGGATCTCAGGACAGGAACTTAGAAGTAGGAGCTGAAGCGCAGGCCTTGGAGGAATGCTGCTTACTGGTTGCTCCTCTGGCCCATGCTCAACCTAATTTCTTTTATTTTTTTTCAACTGCTTTATTATATAATATAGAACAAATTGTTCAGGGATGGCAATGCCTACAGTGGGCTGGGCCCTCCAAAATTACTCAACAATTAAGAAAATACCCACATCATGGCCACAGGCGAGTCCAATGGAGGCAATTCCCCAACTGAGGCTCTCTCAACCCAGGTGTGTTAAGTTGACTACTTACTAAAGCTATCCAGCGAATTTGCCTTCTGAGTCTTGCTTCTGACAATGATCTTCAATTCCATACAGTTTCTATAATGAAATGATTTCATTCTCTTATTAAAAAGTGTTTTATTTGAGCCAGGTGTGATGGCACATGCCTGTAATCCTAGGACTTGGGAGGCAGAGGCAGGTGGATCTCTGTGAGTTCAAGGCCGCCCTGGTCTAAACAGTGAATTCCAGGCCAGCTGGAGCCACAAGGTGACCCTGTCTTAGAAAGACCAAAGATGTTTTATTTATTATATCCTGTGTATCAGTGTATTGTTTATCTTTATGTAAGTGCACCCATGTTGTCCAGTGCCCATGAAGGTCTGAAGAGGGTGTCGGATCCTGTGGAACTGGAGTTACAGACAGTTGTTAGCAGCCATGTGGATGCTGGGAATTGAACCTGGGTCCTCTGCAAGAGCGGCCAGTGTTCTTAGTTGCTGAGCCATCTCTCCAGTGTTAATTTAATTCTTGTTAATGGCTGAATGAAACTTCACTGTGTATATACACCACATTTTCTATATCCATTTAGCTGTTGCTAGGCACCTAGGCTGATTCCATAATTTGACTATTGTAAAGTTAACATAGTCTCTTTTAAATATATATATATATATATATATATATATTTTTTTTTTTTTTTTTGAGACAAGGTCTCCCTTAGTCCCAGCTGGACTAGAGCAGGCTGGCCTTGAACTCACAGAGATCCACCTTCCTCTGCCTCCCAAGTGCTGGGATTAAAGGCATGTGCCACCATGCCCAGCTTAAATATATTTTCTAACATTTTAAGAATTTAACATGAGTATCGTATTTGCATCATTTCCACCCTTCCCATTCCCCTTCCATCTCCTGCCATACCCCTTCTCAATTTCTTGTCCTTTTCTTTATTATCATTACATATACATACACACAACATATAATGTGTACATATGTAAAATACATTGAGTGCATGTAGTGGTGTTCATGTGTACATGTGTTTAGGGCTGCCTGGTTGGGATTAGATAACCTCTTAGGGAGCTAGTCCCTGGAGAAGACTGATTCTCTCTCCCTCAGCATCTGTTGATTGTAGCTCCTCATCTAGAGGGGGGAGCTGGTGAAATGTCCCTGTCTGCGTGGCATGTCCACTGGTTTTGTTGTCATGCAGGTCCTGCTCAGCAGCCATACTGTTAAGATTTCATGGTTGCTAGCCAGATATATTCTTTAAGGCTCAACTTCCATTTGCATTTCCCTGGTCGTGGCAAACCATGTAACCATATCTCACATCAGGGAGGAACAGGATGTGAGGATGTATGGCTGGAAGGAGAGCCAGAGATACCAGTGAGCAGTGCCAACTGATGCACATCTTCCCCCTTCTTTCCTTCCTTCCTTCCTTCCTTCCTTCCTTCCTTCCTTCCTTCCTTCCTTCCTTCCTTCTTTTCTTCCTTCCTCTCTCTCCTTCCTCTCCTTCCTCTCCTCTCCTCCACTCTCCTGCCTTCCCCTGCCCTCTCCTCCCCTCCCCTCCCCTCCTCTCCCCTCTCCTTCCTTCCTTCCTTCCTTCCTTCCTTCCTTCCTTCCTTCCTTCCTTCCTTTCTTCCTCTTTTACATCTTTTTTTTTGGGTGTTTTTGTGACATGATCTCCCTGTAGCCTCAGATAGCCTGGAACTCACTATGTAGCCCAGGCTGGCCTTGATCTTATAGAGATCCACCTGCCTCTGATTCTTAGATCTAAGGCATATGCCACCATGCCTGTTTAAGTGTTTTATTTCTAGACCAGTATTGGTTCCTCAAACATCCATTAACTGTGAACTACATATTTTATAACTCAACTGACTTATGGGATTCAGTTTATCCATCTACCTCATTCTTAGTGGTTTAGTTTTTTTGTTGTTAGATCCAGGCAACCATATACTTTCTCCCTTGGGCTGTTACACAAAATTATAGCCATAGAAATCCTGGACTCTTTCAGCTTTCTCTGAGACTGTGAGAACTGGGTCAGACCACCTTAGGCATGGGTAACATCATTTTGGGTCCTCAGAGGAGGTGCTGAACAAGAGTCTCTTTGACAGGACACAGTACAGGAAGGACCAGAGCCTTTTCTTGTTTTACTATCTAGGTCTTTTTCTCTTAAGCTTTGCAAAGTAGACCTCACTTTATCCAGCAGAGGGCACTATGTACCAAGTATAGACTATTCTACCACTTCTGCTAGAGGGCTGAATTAAGGATTAATGAAACCCATATTCAAACCCTGAAACTATAGC
This sequence comes from Rhizomys pruinosus, assembly GCA_009823505.1. Taxonomy (NCBI): domain Eukaryota; kingdom Metazoa; phylum Chordata; class Mammalia; order Rodentia; family Spalacidae; genus Rhizomys; species Rhizomys pruinosus. The sequence goes on from VZQC01002875.1 coordinate 6,112,401, forward strand.
TATAGCACCTATCATAAACCACAAACCAAAATACCACATTAGGGATGTACTCTATAAAGAGAAGGAATACAATTTATTAACAACTTGTACACTCTAGAAGGTACAAACCGCTTCATTAAATCAACCAAATATTTTTAGTGGATGCTTCTTTTCTGACAAACTTAGGCTCTTTGAACCAAAGCCTGCCTCCCTGTGAGGCAGTTGAGGTCCTGAGGATCTTTGAGAATCAAGGCTTCTGGTTTGATTCTGTTGAAAACAGAACATTTTGCTTTTTTAAAGCATCTTCTCCAATGGGAAAATGAGTTAACATGTTAGAGAAACCTCAGAAAATGAAAAGAAATGCAATGGTCCCCTAGGCGCTAAGGTGGGTGATGTCGGTGGTTCATAATACTAAGAAACTTTGAACACGTAGTCCACAGGGCATGAACTTTCTGTTGTACCTGCTGGGTTTATGGGTACCTACACATCGATCTCTCTTTATTGTGATCTGAGGAGAGCCATTCAAATTCCCTTTTTTGCTGAAAAATTTTACTTAGCTCTTAAGCCTTCCCTTGAACCCTGACTACAACGATAAGCTTTCTGTCTCCTCTACTCCAAGTTTTCTGGCCTATAAAGTAGTACCTGTCTCTGATTATCATGAAATTTTTATCTTGCATTTTTGTTGTCGTTGTTGTTACTGTAGCTCACAAGTTTGCAGACTATTTTGCCTTCCCTTTCCTTCCCTTCACTTCTTCTTTCTTTGTGGTACTGAGGGCTGAACCTTATATATGCTAGTCAAACAGCCATTAAATATAACCAAATATATATCCTCAACAGTCACATGGGACATGCTGGGTTTTTTTGTTTTTGTTTTTGTTTTGTTTTGTTTTTTGGTGTTTTTGAGACAGGGTCTCCCTGTAGCCCCAGCTGTCTCAGAACTCACTTTGTAGACCAGACTGGCCTTGAACTCACAGAGATCCACCTGCCTCTGCCTCCCGAGTGCTGGGATTAAAGATGTGCACCACCATGCCCAACAACATACTGTTTTTAGTAAGCCTGCCCCCAGCTTCCACAAGCCAGTAGCCATCCAACCGGACCCCATGGACCTTTGCTTTCCCCAGTGTATCCTCAGCTTCCTTGTATGTTTTTCATGTTGCTGCCATACAAGAGAGTTAGTTTACTTTCAGACAGATTAGTTACCAAACATAAGGTACTAAGGGTACTAAAGGCAATTCTTTGGTGGTATTTTTCCCTTGGGGTAGAGAGTTCGCTTCTTTTTCCCAGTTAGTCTTTTCATTATCACCGACAGTGCCCCGTCTATCTTTCATGGACCACCAAGCATCTTCATAGGACTTTTCTTGAGATGCTGTTTTTTGGGATTTTATCCCTTTTGTCTGGTTACCTGGACTAAATTGGGTGAAAAAGATACTAGCGATGACGAGAGTAAAAGCAGGTAGCTTTGGCTGGCTGCTCCCCATGTTCCAGGCCAAGTTCTTATGGACACTCTGCTCTTTAGTCTTTATCAGAATTCTAGACAGAAACTCCATTTAAAACATACGTTTATTTATCTGTTTATTTTGTATGTGTATGTGTGTTAGTATGTGTGTGCCACGACATGTATGTGGAGGTCTATTTGTGAGAGTCTGTTCTCTCCTTTTTAACATGCGTGGCCCAGGGATTGAATTTGAGTCATCAATCTTTGTGACAAGCACCTTTACCTCCTGAGGCATCTGGCCTGGCCTTGTATTCCCAGTTCACAGATAAGGAAACTTAGGGCTAAAGAAGTCAGGAAATGTGCAAGTGGCACACTTAGCAGGTGCAAGTGGAGAGGGGTGTGTTTCTAGTACATTGGTTTCAGTACCACATAGGTTTTCCTGAAATGTACTTCCCTGGTGAGAAGTTGAATATACCAAAGGACAAAGGCCAGACTATACACAAAAATAGAGCTCTGACTCACAGTCCATGGCAGCCAGCCTGGGAATTATTTACAGGAGCTAGACTAGGAAGACAGCCTCCTATCTCTTTTTAGACTTGCAGGAGGATCACTATCTCCAGCAACCAGCCCAGGAAACCAAGCAATCACCCCTGTAATGATTGGCCCCAAATGGCCGAGACTTGAGTCATGTTTGACAGCTTCCATAACTTTTGTCCCTGTTTCCAGTTTAAGACCAACCAGGGAAAGCCAAATACACATCCCTAGCTAGTCACATAGGCTTCCCTGCTTCTACTGAGCCTGCTCCTGGCCTCTGCAGGCCAACAGATGCCCAACCAGGCATGCGCAGAGCTGTTTCTTTCCCCAGCACAACAAGCTCCCATTCCTCTGCCTGCTTTTGAGTCTCTGCCAAATGTAACTGGCTCTTTGCTATGTGGCAAGCTCTGAAAAGAGTCCCGGCCTGTTGTCATTGTTCAAACTTCACGCATTTCCATGCTGGTCACCATGTATTTCTCTGGACTATGCCGAATCTTTTATCTGCTTTCCATGTTGGTTTACATGCACTCATATTGGACTAGTCTTTTTTCTTTTTATCTCTTAATATTCAGATTGGCATTCTGGCTACAGAGAATTCTGCCTGGAATTCTTTATTCTGGAGACTTCATCTACCTTGACTTCATTAGTTGGTCAATTCTGTTTCTATAGCTTTAACTATTTTGCTCTAATTTGTTATCTGTGACCTGTCTACCACTTTTTACAAATGTCCACTTTGGGCATGCCTTTATTTCTGCTGCTGGAGAGGGGAAAATTGTAGGCACCTGATTAGTATTTCTGAGCAAGAAAACAGACTTTAGCCATGAGCACTGCAGAGATTTCCTGCTGCTTGCCTCGGAAACTTCTGCTTGTGCCCGCTTTCTCTGTCACATGGCCAAAGCCAGTTTTCCTGATCCTTCTAGAAACTGCCTGAGGGCTTCCAGACAACATAGCTCCTGCTCCCATGGATTTTAATGTCTTCCTAATTCATGTGTCTTCAAATACCATGAGGTGAAAAGTGAAACTGGTGTAATCTGGGTAGGCAACATTTCAGCCAGAAAAGTATGGATTTAGTCCTAAATGGCTTTACTTATCAGGGAATCCATGTTTCATTCTGAGCTGTGTGGAGCTGGTTCATTAGTATGAACTACTTCACAGATGCTTATTGTGGTTCAAGGAGTTGTGTTAGGAACTAAGGAAGCAAATGTGTATGAATGTATGATATTCTAGTCCCCAGGTAGAGACACAGGCAATATATGTAAAAGATAGGAGGTGACCCAAGATCTTACACTGTTGAATGTAGAATCAGTTATGACCGTTGTTGAACCACTAACAGATCTCGAGCAGGGTATTAAGTGGTCCTAGTACTGCAACTGAAGGTACGTTTCTGTTTGTCTCACTGACCTGTGACAGCTTGAAAACACATACATCTGCAGTGTTTCTAATACCTCAATTAGTACCTGACTCATAGGATGCAGGTTAACACTATGAGCTGTTTGCTCATATTAGTTATGAGAACTAGGAAGATTAGTCTTTGTGAGGACCTGCATTTTCATCTGTAAAATGAAGAAACTAATAATTAAAGCAGTATGTTCCACCTCAAAATCATTTCCATATCATTGGCATATATTAATCATTCAATGTAGTTTGTGTGCTATAATTATGAATTCTTTTACCTCAAGATTCCAGTGTTACAGAGGATGCATACTCCAGAGTTGCAAGGAAGGAAAGATTGCTGGATCATATCCTGAAAGTTCACTGTTCTTCTGTGACAGAGCTGAGGGAGTACATTGCTATGTCATGTGGCACAGGAACAAGCAATAACATCACATAGCTCTTCTGAATAGCACACGGCAAGGTAAAACTGTGAGCTATTGATGGCGCATGAAGAACATGAATTTGTGATAAGGACTGGAGAACATGTTCTACATGTCAAATGCTGGTAATCACCTTTCCACAGACACATGGTGGAATCTGACAGAAAAAAGATCTTGGCTGTGGGCAGAGATGAGTAAAGGAGGTTGGTTTCCAGGGAGAAGAATGTCCTTGAACGTCTTCCACAGTGGAGAAACCAGTAAGCTTAAATGCTCCCATTTCTCATATCAGTGCCATGACTCTCAATTCTCCTTAGCCAGTGAAACTAAAGCCAGGTTGTGGGAAGTGAATGAGATAGCAAAAGCTATCTAAAAAGTTAGCATGGAAAATGAGCCTATATTAAACAATTAACATTGTTTCGCTGGAATAATATGGCAGAAGCTGATGATTGTCCTCTAAAAATCCACTCTCTTTTTCATTCATTGAAATAAGATCCTTCATTTTGTATGCGCCATGTACTTGGAATGCTCCATATACTTGGAATAGCAATTACATTGCCCAGCCTTTTTTGACCTAAGGTGTGGGTAGGTATGATCATGGACATTGGGCTGTGAGAGAAAGCAGACTATGGAAAAACCTACAAGCTAGTTCCTTGAAGAGAAATGATGGGCTCTCTTCTTTTTCTTTGCTGCCATGGAGCAGTCAGTGGGATCCCAAGATATAGGCTCATTTGAAGATGGGAAAGCCTGGGTCTCTGATGACTTGGGGGCTGCCATGCCAGGACTGGGCTGCCGACCCTGTGGAGGAAGGATAGATTTCTTATTTTTTCCAAAGCAACTGTTTCTTTGGTTTTTAGTCACTTGCCTAAAAACAATAGCTTCAAACTGGAAAAACTTAATGTTAATTAACTTACAACTTCCTAATAATTATTTTCATTATAATTAATTGTTCTAGTTTCATTTCTGTTGCTGTGATGAAATACTCTGACATAAAGCAACTTAAGGGAGCAAAGGACTCACTTCCGCTTACAATTCCAGATTGTAGTCCAACACTGTGAAGAAGTCAAGGCTGGAAATTAAACGATGGGTCACACGACACCCACGGTTGAGATCAGAGAGAGATGAATGTGCACGTGTTCACTTGCCTGTTTGCTTGTGGCCAGCTTGAGTTCCCCACTTACACAGATCAAGTCTTCCTGCCTTGGGAATGGCACCGCCCCCAGTGGCTGGGTCTTATTACATCAATGAACTTAATTAAAACAATTGCCCCACAGACACGCCCTTAGACCAACCCAAGAGAGTATTGAAGACTCTCAGGTGATTCTATATTGTCTCCAGTTCACAAAACTATTATAGTCATTGAAACACAGGGCTTTAAAGAGAACACATGAAGAGGTCAAAAAGAATATGAGGCCCCCTGTATTAGTCACTTTTCTGTTGCTGTGATAAAACACCATGACCAAAGGAACTTATAAAAGGAAGAGTTTATTTGAGCTTACGATTGACGGTTCCAGGGAATTAGAGTCCATTGTGGCGGGAGGCATGGCGGCTGGAGCTGGAGCAGCAAGCCGAGGGTCACATCTCACAAAGAGCACAGGAAGCAGAGAGAGCAACTGGAGACCACACAGCTTGTTAAACTCACCAAGCCTGCCCCCAATAACGTACTTCCTCTAGCATGGCCACACCTTCTAAGACCTCCAAGAACAGTGCCACCAACTGGAGACAAATGTCTGATTACTTAAAGCCTATGGGGGACACTCATTCAAACCACCACACCCCCACATGAATGCCAGCCCATCAAGAGAAGGAAAGAAGACTTGCATGCCCATTAGGCTTCAATAAGAAGGCTGGCCAAGTCTAAATATTGATTTTACATCATTAACCAATGTAGAAGACACAGTGTCAGGAGGCTTAGCTTCCGGCTTTCCACACTTCTATGTTGATTTGGCCATGGCAATTTGAAGCTGTGATCATATAATGTACATTTTTTTATACTGGGTTTTGGGACACTTTACTATTTGTGGTGGTAAACTTCCCATCTAGGCATTTGATGTTTACATTAGCACACATATCTTAAATACATACCCATAGCATAACTATATTACTTTGCATTTGCATCTTCTTTACTGATAGCTCAGTAACTATTAATGATTTGATAATATTTAAAAAATGTTGTAAAAGCTATTCCCTTCAATCTCTGGATTCATAAATTCCTTCATTTTCCCTGCTGTCCATAGTCCAGTTGCTGGCTTACTTTCTAGGTAATGGCCCGTTTTAGTTGTAGTAACAGATATCATGATCGTGACGGGCTTGTTAACTTGGAGACTAAGGTCAGTTGGAATTGTTTGTTATGTTGTCTTCCTTTCCTGTGTATCTCTTTCTACCTCTTAATGAAAAGACTGTTAGAAGTTGTACAAGCCACTGATTGGGCATCACTGCTTCCCACTTCCTCTGTGAGGGTCCCCCAGAACTCTAGCAGGAAGTGGTCTTGAGTGAGCACAATAGCAGTAACTGCTACCACTTGCTCTTCAACTTAACGTTTTGTATTTCAAAATTGTGCATTGAGGTCTTGTGCTGCCCTAGACTCAGACTGTCACCATTCCATCATGGAGTGGGGGAGGGGCTTGTGAGCCTTCACCTTTCCTTGAGGATTTATAAGCAGTTAGTGATTGCTGTGGAAGGGAGAGCCATTTTCTTCAGTGGTGCAGTCACTGGTAAGTTGCTCATGTTTCTGTAACCCTGACTTAATTCACCGGATGACACAAAAAATGACATGGAAGTAGAGGGGGGAAGTAGTTAGGACGAGGAAGGGGGTCAGTGGGGGTTGGAGAGGGGTGAGAGAGGATAATACAGGGTAAATATCAGAATATATTAGGAAAGTGTCATAAAGAAACCCCATGATGTATAATGAATATATGACAATAAAAAGTAAAAAAAAAAGTATGAATTCAGGACTATCTCTTTCTTCATCGCAGCCATTTCTGTGTGTAGTAACTGCCTTATATGTGCTTATTAAGTTTTTACCCAGTGGCTGAGTCGGCAGAGATGGGCTTGGCCCTTTTGTAAGTATAAATTGATCCTACCATGTTTTAAACTTTGAACAGTTGACTTGTCACAGATGTGATCTTTAAATTACCCTTCAGGTCAGTAGACAAGTGTTTGATAATAGCTTGACCAGTAAATTATAGTGTTTTGAAAAAGGACTAACTCGAGAGGATTGAATTAATTATATTCCCAAGTTTATTGTAAAATACCATCACTGTTCTGTGCAGTGCTCCTCCTGTTTATCATTTATTTTTATCTTTTTTGTTGTGAGTCTGAGCCTTTAATTGCTGTGCCAGTTTTGCAGTCCAATTACTGCAGCCCCAGCTGTCCTGGAAGTCTCTATGTAGACCAGGCTGGCCTTGAACTCCCAGAGATCCACCTGTCTCTGCCTCCCGAGTGCTGGGATTATAGGCATGCACCACCACGCCTGGCTATTTATTTATTATTATTATTATTATTTTTTTTTTTGGTCTTTTTTGAGACAGGGATTCCTTGTAGTTCTAGCTGTCCTGGAACTCTTTCTTTTAGACCAGGCTGGTCTTGAACTCACAGAGATCCACCTGCCTTTGCCTCCCAAGTGCTAGGATTAAAGGCATGCGCCACCACGCCCAGCAACTATTTATTTTTTAATCACATCCTATTCCTCTTCTTTTTTTTTTTTTTTTTTTTTGGTCTTTTTGAGACAGGGTCTCCCTGTAGCTCAGGCTGTCCTGGAACTCACTATGTAGACCAGGCTGGCCTTGAACTCACAAAGATCCACCTGCCTCTGCCTCCCAAGTGCTAGGATTAAAGGCGTGCGCCACCACGCCCAGCCCCTTATTCCTATTTTTTTATAAGCAGTCAAACTAATGTGTTTAATATATATCTGTTTTCTGCATATATTCTTGTAATAATAAGTAACATTTGTGTAGAATTTATAGTAGCTGGGTTCAGTCACTGATTATGTATACTAATTCATTTAATTCTCATAATTTTATGAGTTAATTATCTTTATTATCTCCATTTAATTGATAAGATTACTGAGGCATAGAAAGGTTAAATAACTTGCCTAAGGCTATATAGCTATTTAGCAACAATGAAGAATTTGAACTTAGGAAACTGAGTTTTGGGACTTTTGGGACCATGCTTTTATTGTTTCTTTTATTTATAATTTTTTTTGAGCCAAGTCTCACTCTGCCACCCAGGCTGACCTCAAACTGTGGCAATCCTGCTACCCCATTCTCTATTGTCCTGTTAAAACACTGATCAAAACCAACTTGGGGAGGAGAAGATTATTTGGCTTACACATCCTGATCATTGAGGGAACCAGAGCAGGAACTCAGGATGGGAATCTGGAGGCAGGAACTGAAGCACAGACCACAGAGGAATGCTGCTTATGGACTTGCTCCCCTGGCCTGTGCTCAGCCTGCTTTCTTTTTAAAATTTACTAAAATTAATTAGTTAATATTTTGTTTTTTTTGAGACAGGGTCTCTTTGTAGCCACAGCTAGCTGGGAACTTGTTATATAGATCAGGCTGGCCTTGATCTCAGAAATCCACCTCCTCTGCCTCCCAGTGCTAGGATTAAAGGGGTGCACCATCACACTTGGCTACAAAATTTATTTATTTTTATTTTATGTGTATGAATGTTTTGCCTGCATGTATGTAAGTGTACCCATGTGTACATTGTCCATGGAGTCCTGAAGAGGGTATTGGTTCCCTTGGAACTGGAGTTATGGGTGCTTGTTAGCTGCCATGGATGCTGAACCCTAGTCCTCTGCAAGAGCAGGCAGTGCTCTTAACCACTGAGCAATCTCTTCAGCCCCCAGCCAGATTTCTTATACAACCCAACACCACCTGCCCAGGGGTGGCACCATCCACAGTGGGCTGGGCCCTCCCACATCACTCAGCAATCAAGAGAATACCTCACAGTTATGGCCATGAGCCAGTCAGAAAGAGGAAATTCCCCAGTTGAGGCTCCCTCTTCTCAGGTGTGTCATGTTGACAACTGAAGCTGTCCAGCACACTCAGCCTCTGGATTTCTGGATTGCAGACATGATACACCACGCCCTGCTGAAGCCATGGTTTTCATCACCTACCGGAGCACCAACATGTGTACTATGCTTGTGTGCATGCATTTTCAGTTTCTGTAATAATATACACAGAGCACTGTCCTAAATGTAGCTTCTATTCTTTTTTTATTTTATTTTATTTATTTTTGTATGTGTATGAATGTATTGTCTGCATGTAGGTTTGTACACCCGTGTCATGCAATGCCGTGGAGGTTGGAAGACGGTCTTGGATTCCCCTGGAACTGGAGTTCTCCTGGAATTGGAGTTACAGATGGTTCTCAGCCACCATATGGGTGCTGGGGATTGAACCTGGGTCCTCTGCAAGAGCAGTCGGTGCTCTTAACCGCTAGGCTATCTCTCCAGCCCAGCTTCTATTCTTAATTTTGCACTCGGCCCTTTGCCTTTAATGTGTCTGCTGCTCTACCCATTCTTCTGACTGCCCAGTCCCTGGGGTGAATGTCGATTGCATCCCACCCCCCCTCCCCAGTGATGATTCTCCAATTTCCTGCCTCTACAAATAATGCTTCAGTGAACATCTTCCCTCAGGACCTTCAGAGGAACCTCTGGGATCCAACTACGATTTTCCTTTATGAACTGAATGTATGCCTTCTATGAAACAGGAAGCTGTTAAATTTACAGTTTTTTTTTTTTTTTCTGAAAAAGACAATTGGAGTCATTCTCTGGAAGTGGAACAAGGATATTAATTTACAGGAAATCAGAACCCTTTATTTATTAAACAATTACTTTGTAAATGCTTTTTCCTTCACACTACCCATGTGCCATCAAGTGCTGGAAAGATGATGCAAGGATGGCTTAGGCTTCGTTGCTCCCAGTATAATAAAGTAGCATAGTCCTTGGGTCTGGAGTTGCACAAGTGCAAAGGCCCACTGTAAACAGGGGCAAGTTTCTTAAGCTTTCCAATGCTCATTTTTCTCGAAGTTAAAATGGAGTTAATTATTGTTTGTGGTGAGGATTAAATGAGGCAGAGTATGTGGAGAGCAAATCTCATATAGTGAGAAAAGTCCCTGTCCTTGAGTTCTGGAAGAGGGGACTGATACAGGTCAAGGATGGTGACAGTAACATGAGAAAGTGGCAGTGGGTTTACAGAAGAACACACACTGCAGCAAATTAATTCAATCACGTGACACATAACATTGGTCAGTGACAGACTACATGCATGCCAGGGGTCATCACATAATGGAATTGAGAAGTTCCTGTTACCTAGTGGTGTCATAACTATTGGATTTTAGTTGATAGAACATTGCTTTGCTCCAAACAGGCTTCCTGTCATTTTACTAAAGTCAAGAATTTGGGACCATCCCCCATGGAGAGAGTCTGGTTCAGTGGCTGCCCTGGCCAGTTGTATGGTTTCTGATGGTGTGAACAGAACAGGAGCCTTGAAGGAGGCTTGTGATGTAGCCTACCCAGGTACAACACATGGACCCCTCTCACCCATTCAAGCAGATGTCAAGAGCCTCCTCATCTTAGGAGAAGCAAGGAAGGAGAAGTCAGATGTTTTATTCCAGAAGAGGGGTGTAGTCCTACGTGGAAATGCAAGGGAACAGAAATGGCCTCCCTTAAGACTGCTGGTCAGGATTAAAGGTGATAGTAGAATTGGGAATGAGATTTATGGTCTTATAATGCCACAGGAGTTATTTTTGTCAATTTTGAGCTAAATTGCTCATTAATAATTTCAGGAAAAAATGCAGAGTATTGGTAATTGGCATGGTCTCATGAGAGTATCCTGGTTAACCACTGATCTGCTGTTCTTTGGGGACCTCATGCACTCTGCACACACTTGTGGGTGGGCACGGCCTGGTACTTAAGCCTGGTGGGCCAAGAGCGCAAGGACTTTGGAACTGTGGAAAAACTCATTCCTATCCTCCCTGCCATCCTCCCTCTTCTCCTAGTCTCTCTTTCTCCTCTTTTCTTTCCCTATCTTCTTTTATAGTGTAGGAACTTATAACTCTCGGGAGAATGGAAGATTGGCAAAGAAGACCTTAGTTCCCTTTTTTTGGTCTCCTACTCTGGCTGTGGAGAAAGCCATGTTGTTCAAGTCCTTCTCTGTGGCTTTGTTCTTTCATAGCAGCCTTCTGGGAGGTCTACTCCATGCCCCTCTGTATCATAAACTCAACAAGGGTGCTCTGTTCCTTGGAGCTGTAGGAGGCTGGCCTTTTAGTTGGTAAGTCAGTTCAGGTCGTAAGTCAAGGCATGTTTTCCTGAAGAGCCTGTTTGGAGGTAAAGGTGACCATTTCAGCTAGCAGATCTGGGTCTAGCTTCTCAATAGATTCAGAGCCTTAAGAGAAGACATGATTATGAATTAGCACCACATTTTATTTTATTTATTTATTTATTTATTTATTTATTTATTTATTTATTTATTTTGGTCTTTTCGAGACAGGGTCTCCCTGCAGCCCCAGCTGTCCTGGAATTCACTCTGTAGACCAGGCTGGCCTTGAACTCACAGAGATCTGCCTGCCTCTGCCTCCCAAGTGCTAGGATTAAAGGCGTGCGCCACCACGCCGGCTGAATTAGCACCATATTTTAATCTCAGTTTTCATGTCAAGGGAAAAATCCCAAATTTCAGAGTCTGGACTTCTCCTTTCCTTTTCCCTTTTTTTAAAATTAACTTATTATTTTTGTATGTGTATGAGTGTACTGTCTGCATGTAGGTTGGTGCACCTGTGTCGTGAAATGCCACAGAGGTCAGAAGAGGGTGTCGGTTTCCCCTGGAACTGGAGTTAAAGACAGTTTTTAGCCACCATGTGGGTGCTGGGAATTGAACCCGGGTCTCTGCAAGAGCAGTCGGTGCTCTTGACCACTGAGCCATCTCTCCAGCCCCTCCTTTTCCTTTTCCTTTTTAAAAAGCAATATCAAAGTGAGTGGCCACTGTGAGCTGGTGCTTATGGTACTGATTGGTCTTTTTGTCTTAAATAACTGTGGCTGGCTCTCATACAGTGTATAGGGCCACAGAAGACCCAAGTAGGCTCATCTGCCCATCAATATATACTTCTAGACAATGTCTATATTTGAATCCGAGTCTATAAAGAATTCTGCAAGGTGTATGTATTTGGTCATCTCTTGGTATCTGCAGGGGACTGATACCAAAATACATGGATGCTGGAGTCCTTATATGAAATGGTGTTGTAGACACCTGTAACATTTACATGTGCTCCAGTGTATTTCAGTTCATCTCTGGATTAGTTATAAGGCCTAATACAATGTAGATGCTGTATAAATAATGTTATACTGTTTAGGGAAAAATGGCAAGAAAAAGTCTGCACATGCTTAGTATGAAGGCGATGTTTTTTGAGTATTTTTCATCTGTTTGTGATTGAATCCTCAGATATGAAACCTGTTGATATGGAGGACTGACTGTATATGAGCATGTGAGTGTATGTTCATGCATACACATACCATCACAAGTGCACCCATAGTACATGCAAACACATTGCCACATGCATGTGCAAATGTCATGTACAAGCATGAACATACATTTTTTTTTTTTTTTTTTTTTTATTTTTTTTGTTTTTTTTTTGTTTTTTTGGTCTTTTTCGAGAACAAGGGGCTCCCCTGTAGCCCCAGCTGGCCTGGAACTCACTCTGTAGACCAGGCTGGCTTTGAACTCACAAAGATCCGCCTGCCTCTGCCTCCCAAATGCTAGGATTAAAGGCATGCGCCACCACGCCCGGCTATGAACATACATATTATATGCATGTACCAAATATGCCTACATAACACACAGAGAAAACATAAATGAGCTGGGTGTAGTGGCATACATCTGTAATCCTAGTACTTGGGAGGTGGAAGCAGAAGGATCAGGAATCCAAGACCAACCTCAGCTAAGCAGCAAGCTTGAAGCCAACATGGGTTATATGATACCCTATCTTAAAACCAACAAAAGGCCGGGCGTGGTGGTGCACGCCTTTAATCCTAGCACTTGGGAGGCAGAGGCAGGCTGATCTCTGGGAGTTCAAGGCCAGCCTGGTCTACAGAGTGAGTTCCGGGCCAGCTGGGGCTACAGGGAGACCCTGTCTCAAAAACACCAAAAAAAAAAAAAAAACCAACAAAAGAAAACACATGAATATATACATCATACATGTACTCTGTCATATCCCGTACATGCACACACAACATATGACAAACTTCCTGAACATACATACCAGTTATATACATATTACACATATCACATGGCATACCTAGATAGGATGCACCATACACTACACACCACACTCACACCAATATCTCTCTATTCTACCATACATATGCTAACACACACATTCCAAATATATATGGTACCCCAGACACTACACAGAAAGCTCCTTGACAAATTCTCTCTGTCTGTTGCTGTCTCTCTCATAGATAATACATATGATTATACCAATCACACAGAAACCCTTAGACTCAAGGAAAAACAACCCAAGAGCCTGGGAAGCTCAGCCTTCACACACCGCTCCTGTTCCTATACACTGCTCCCCCAACCTCAGGAACACATTCAGCCAAAGAAACACCTGCACCGAGCAAGACATCTTTATTTCTTTTGGCCTTTGATTAAGCCTCACAATAAAACGGCACACCAAGGGGCTTGACATTATGGTGTCATTAAAGCGAACGTTTCACAAGCGAGTGTTGCCTGAACCGAGATACTTTTGAGGCTTTATTTTCACCAAATCTTTGAGGCTGACAGATGGGAAAAATGACTGTGGCCAGAAGCTGCAGAGGTAGTTTCACCTGAGAGGCGGGATGGAGAGGCTACTCTGAGCCCTGACCTGATTTCCTAAAGAGGAGGTAAAGGAGTCAGAGTGCTTCATAAGAAGCCAACAAGCAAGAGTCACACACAGATGAAGTATGCTTGGCGTGTGTGTGAGTGCACAGGCAAAGATATTTCTATTTCGTTTGGTTTTTAAAGTCTAAATTGGTATGAACAGCAGTTTGTTCTATAAAGGACTCTTTGAATGTGTATTGGTTAGTGAATCTGGAGCTTTCTGGACCAACTGTGTCTGCTAAAAATGGCCACTGCTCATAGCAGAGACACATACTCCTGTTAATGTCATTAGCAGGCAGAATGGCAGTGCCTCCAAAGCTCAGAGCAGGGAAATGACACTCAGGGGACCTGCACGGTGCCAAATAAATGTGAGGTGATTGACTGTTTTCATCAGCACCTCCACAGCAGGGCTGGGGTCTGTTTGTAAGGACTGCCTTGGGCCCATGGGGAAGGGACAATCAGATAGTCCTAGTGCAGTGTCCATTGTCCTTAAAGACACATCTCCAGGAACAAAGCCTCCAGTCACACCGTTTGTCCTATAGAAGCTCCTGATAAATTTTGCTTTTAAAGATGCCTCCTTTCTTTGATTAGCAATAATAAAAAGCTTTTCCTTCTAAAGATCTGTCTTTACCCATCAAAAGCCCAAGATGAAAAACTCATTGTTATGTACAAAGAATAGTGTCTTTGTGACTTGTTATCTGTTGGAGTGATGTTGTGAAGTATCTTTGAGGCTGGAATATTCAGCCTCTTGTGGCAAATGTAACTGAAAGCATAGTTATGGCACGTGGGTTGAGGTGGCCAGCGCATTTTCCCAGAACAGAGTCAATAGGTTTTGTATACATGTAACTTCCCATCCTTTATCCTGTCTCAATGCAGATCGGACTGACACCCTTGATAAGCTGTAGGAGCAGTTTATTGAATGGATAAGATGGATTCTAGAAACTCCTGTCCTTGTGATTTGGTCTGGATTTACACACAGCTTCCTTCTGTTCAGTGTTTTGAAATTAAAGTTGTGGCTGGGGACATAAAGACAATGGCGGATCATTAGACACTGGAGTGAATAAGGCTGATTCCTCAGAACTATAAATTTTGCTTTCAAGAACAACTACTAAGTAGTTGAAAGAACATGATCCTGACTCAAAAATGGATTTGACTGAAAGATAATTCCTATGGGGTGGGAATGTGGAACTGTTGTTCTGGGGCACAGAGTTTCAGTTTTGCAAAATGAGAAGGGTTCTGGTGCTGATGGTTGCACAAGGTGAACGAGTTCCATGCCGCTAACCCGTGCTGCTAGAATGGTTAAGATGGTGAATTTAATGTTAGATATTTCACTAAAATGTAACATGATAATTTTAGATTAAATACGGGTGTTTGAGTAAATGAAATTTTCCCTTTTTATTGCATTTTTACGAATTTAAGATAATATATTTTGATTATATTTAGTTTTTTATTTCTTATTTTCATTTTTATGTGTACGAACTTTTATGTGTATTACCTGCATGTCTGTAAGTGCACCCATGTTGTGCAATGCCTGAGGAGGTCAGAAAAAGGCATTGGATCTCCTGGAACTGGATAGTTGTTAACCACCACGTGGGTGCTGGGATTCAAACCCAGGTCCTCTGCAAGAGCAGCCAGTGCTCTTACCTGCCGAGCCATCTCTCCAGCCCCTTTGATGGTATTTTGATCCCCTTCCCTGTCTGTAACCCCTTACTATCTCCTGCTCAATTTCATGTACTCTATAGGGTCAAATTTGCATCCCCAAATGTACTTTTGTATGGGTCCATGTCCTGGAGCCTGGTTAACCACCTTAGTCACACCCTTAATAGAGAATGACTCGCCCCCTTCCAGTAGCCATCAGTTTCTAGTAGTTCCTGAGCTAGGGTTGGGTTTTCTTACCCAATTTCCTATATCTATGCTGGGATTTTGTTTGGCTTGAGTTTATACAACTTGTATATCCTGCTACCATTGCTATGAGTTCATACGAGTCACTGACCAGCTGTCTAGAAAATTGTTTCCCTGTGTGGTCATCCACCATCTCTGTCTCTTACAATCTTTCCGCCTCCTCTTCCTTAATGATCCTTGAGCCTTGGGAGGCAGATACTTGATACAGGTGTCCTACTGAGGGAGGAGCACTCTGCAGCCTGCGATTCTCTGCACAATGGCCAGTTGTGGTTGGTCTTTGTGTTAAATTACCATCGGCTGAGCTGGGCGTGGTGGTGCATGCCTTTAATCCCAGCTCTTGGGAGGCAGGTGGATCTTTGTGAGTTCAAGGCCAGCCTGGTCTACAGAGTGAGTTCCAGGACAGCTGGAGCTACAGGGAAACCCTGTCTCAAAAAGACAAAAAAAAAAAAAAAAAAAAAAAAAAAAAAATCTATATATATATATATTTATTATATATATATATATATACCATCCGCTGCATAAGTGAGTGTGTCTGGTGAGAATTGAGGGAAGAAGTGCAGTTATTTTTGTGTGCACTGCATTAAAAATATGCAGCCCCTTAAATATCCTGCTTCTTCGTCTTACAGTGAGTGTCGGATCACTCTCCAAATTGGCTTATCCACATTGCTCAGTGGATAAAGGCCTGTACATAAGCTCATGTGATTGCTAGTGTGATCATTTTGTTTTAACCTGCTGTAAGGCTACAGTGCTCTAACCAAATCTTTAGAGATTTAATTATGCAGGAAAATATTCTTAACCTCTCTCTCATTCTAACCCAGCTCCTTTTCTATTTGTTTGTGTTTTAAAATAAAACCTTTGGCTTCTTTTGTTACTTTACTCAAATCTGTGTCCCAATCCATTCCATCTTCAAGAAACACTTTAATCTGTACCTTTTACATAGTTACTTGAAAAGAGTACATTCTCTTATTCATTGAGAGTTCACTGGTAGGTGTGGAAAGAACAGGGAATATGGAGTCTAGAGTTTGAGCTCTAGCTTTACAAATTATTAATTTATTCTGCCCAGCCTTATTTTCCTCATCTGTAAAGATGGAGGCAATAGCTACTTAACCCATGAGCATATTAAGATATTCCAAAAGGGACTGGGGAGATAGCTTAGTGGGTAGAGGTTCTTGCTGCCAAGTCTGATGACCCAAGCACAAGCTGTGAGACCCACTTGGTAGAAGGAGAAAACTGACTTCCACAGGTTGTCCTTTGAGTCCCACATACTCACCATGACATACAGGTACCCATACACATCATACACACGCGCACACACATGTATACACATAAATAAACTGTAATTAAAGATGTTCAAAAAAGATAATAATAAAAGAGCTACTTTTTGAGTGCTTACTATGTGGAAAATGCTGTTCTAAGTTATTTTTGGGGAATCAATGAATTTAATCCTTTCAATACATGATAAAGTTGTGGACGTTGAAGCAGAGAGAGGTATAAAGATTGACTGGGATCATATATCTGTTTAGTGGTAGAAAACGGATTTGAACCCAGGCATCCTGAACATGAAGGCTGTCATATTACCCTGCCTCTGTGTGGTGCAAAAATGTAACAAAAGCACGGGCTGACTTTGTTTAGACCTGGTTTCCATGTAGGTTACAGTGTTGCTTCTGCACCTTAGGTCTCCTCAGCAATGCACTCTTCCCTGGAGTCTCCAGTTTGCTAAAAGTATGAACCATCTGGACTCTCTCCTTCCTTGCATGAACCATTCTTAATTTTTTTGAGACAATGTCTCCCTGTACCCCCCACTGGCCTGGAACCAACTATGTAGACCAGGCTGGCCTGGATCTCATGGAGATCTGCTTGCTTCTGCCTCCTGAGTGCTGGGACTAAATGTGTGTACCAATCCTAGCCCTGGATCATTTTTGTGGGTATATAGTTGTCTATATCATTATATGCCTGCTGCATAAATCCCATGAAGCCTGCTAATCATCATCTTTCCAACAAGTAGCAGTAATAACCAGCACCTAAAGAGATATTTAGTAATAATGAGAGCTCATGTTTATTAAGTGCTTATTACTATATGTCTGGCATGAAGTATTTTACATACGTCAGATTTGTTATTCACAACAATACAACAATGAAAGTATGACAATCACCCCATTTTACAGATGAAGAAACTGAGGCTCAGGGAACTCACTCAAGTAGTTATCCCAGAGTCAGGTAGTGGTGACTACTGGGATCTGGATCGCTTTACAGGCTGTTTGCCTCCAGAATTGTCACTCCATATTGGTTTCTCATGTGTGAGAGTCACTGAAGCCTTCCTCAGTCATTTCTAGTATGGAAGTAGAAATGAAGCAAACGCTTCTGTCAGTTCCCTTTCCTCCAGAATATGTGGCATCAGCTTCCTAGGCAGGTGCTGCAGGCAGGAAGAAGAGACTGCAGGCTGGGACCCTGGAGACCCTTCTTACAATCGTGGGGGGGGGTATGAAGTCTGTGAAAACCTCCAAAACAAGGCCCTATATCTCCTGGGCCCGCAACGCTAGGGGAAGTGTTCAGAGTAATATATGTTGGTCGCTACTTGACATTTTCAGCAAACTCTGGAGAGAAGGAAATCAGGGCAGTTTGTAAGCAAAGACAGTAGGTGAGGCTCTCTGAGGAAGACTGGCTCTGCTTCTTTGTCTGTGCCTTCTGGCTGACTGGGGATCTGTATAAGTGAGGTGGTGTGAGAGTCCATTCCTAGACCCAGCAGCCTCTGTACTCCAAAGAGCTGGAAGTAGATGCAGAGCAGTCTCCACAGGAGTCTCCACTTCTTTCCTGGCTCCTGGACATACTGTGTGTGGAATGTTCCAGACATATTAGTGCTGAGGTTTGGAAAATCATAACCACAGCTTCTCTATGCCAACTACTGGCAGATGTGCCTCACATACTTTATCTTACTCGTTCTTTATAATTCCCTCCCAGGTAAATATTCTTACCCTCACTTTTAGATGCCAAATGAGACTGGAGCTCAGGGGGCATGAATAACCTGTTCTTTGTCGTGTTGTTTGAAGTGGTGGGGCTGAGATTTGAATCCAGAGCAGATGGCTTCTCAGATCTAGGCTTTTTCCTCTGTCAGAATGCTGATGTCCCTCTCAGAGCAAGGCAGTGGTGGGGTGAGGCTGGGTTGCCACGCCAAGCCGTGTCTTTGTGACTGTGGCACAGAGGCTGCCCTCTCTGGCATTGGTTGCAAGCCCGAGAGGGTCCCATGCGTGGCACAATATTGAGCTGCTCTGTGCCTATCCAAGGTGCCCAGGCCCCTGCCGTGTTCAGAGCTGCTGAAGCACAGGCACACCGTGGTTCTTAGTGAGTGCCAAGTTATTCATGCTGAGCACAGTGAGCCTCCAAAGCTCTGATTTGCCAGGAGGGCTCAGACTATTTTTCCTCAGGAAAATAAAAATCATTTTTACCAGCACCTAGGAGAGAAAAATTCCATTTTTATTCATAGTTAAAACATTTAATTTCCATTTTGAGGGACAATGTAGAAGAAAAATTAGATGGGAAGGTGGCTGGCCAGGTTGGGACAAGTGAAGAACACTAAAGGAAATCTGCTTTATTCCCACACTGTCAGGTTACAAAATGTTTGATCACTCCTGAAACACACATACCTGTTGGCGCCCATGTTTATTGGTTACTGGACCACAGGCTGAGTTTTGTTCAGAGCAGGTATCTTGGATGATCTCATTTAATCTCCACAAGGCTGTGAAACAGTGCTGTCATTGACCCATTTTATAGACACAGAAGTCGAACCCCAAAGGGCTTAAGTAACTTACCCAAAGTAGCACAGCTGATGACTAGCAAAGTCAGAGACACTCATCAAAGTGGTTCAAGCAGGACTTGAACTCCTGGTCATCCATCATTGTGACAGAATTCTTGGGCTCTCCATCATCTACAGGCAGTGCTTGAACATTTGTCATGGTCAAATATTTTAATCCAATATTCTACTTGACCTTATAAGGACACTAGGAAGTAGGCAGTGTTATAATTTTACATTTCAGAGATGAGAAAGCTGAAGTCCAGAGACCTGGGAGACATGGAATGTCAGAACACATGTCTCCAAACCTGCAGTGTGCATTGAAAATAAACCCATCTGCCTTGGCTCTTCCCTGTCTACCTAGACCCACACCTGAACAATATTTTAGAATATTACTAATAACACACGCCTTTTTAAATGTATGCATTGGTTCCTATAGGAAGAAAGCTCCTGTTTTAGTTTGCTGAGGAAATTTCCTGCCTCAGAATATTTACATTTATTGCTCTACTTCTCTAGAAACAATAAAATCACCTCTCGATGTAGGTAATTAACGGAACCATAAAACATTTCCACAAATGGCATCTGCAGAAACAAGGTGAAATGAAGAGCTGTCATTTGAGCCAACCCCATTTGAAACTCATTTCAAAACATTTAACCAAAGGGAGATAAGGGGGGGATGTGTGGCTGGTGCTTACAGGATCATTTAACTAACAGCAGTATGCTTCCAAATTAAACCTTCCATCTAGAAGTGCTGTGTGTGTGTGTGTGTGTGTGTGTGTGTGTGTGTGTGTTTCAATGTGTATATGTACATATGTATGCATCCAAGGGACGCTCTGCCTGTATGAGCACATTGCATGGATAATCTGGAAGTATAAAAACACAGGCTGCCTTCAGGTTCTCAGATAGTCACCTATCTGGACTTGAATGCTGTAAAGAATTCTTGCAATTCATGGCCTTGGGCCTACGTCACAACCTCTCTGGGTCTTGGTTCCTTACTTTGTAGAATGGATGTCTGCATGCTTGTGAAGGGAGATAGACAAGTAAACCAAAGAGTTCCGATAGCATACTTTTCCTGTGTTCCCAGAACAGCCACTGCAATGGCTAGAGTGAAATAGGTGGTACTGAGTATTGGTGGCCGGCAAAGGTGTGTTGGTCCACTTTAACAGAGAACCTGAGATGGGTTGGCTTGTAAGCAACAAGAATGAATTTCTGAAGGTTGTGCTGCTGGAAGTCCAAGGCCAAAGTGCCAGCAGATTCAGCACCAGGAAGCCTTCCAGCTTGGTTCCTATAAGGCTTCTTTTACCATGTCTTCAGGATGAAGGGGTGAGGGAGACCTCTGTCCCTTATGCTTCTTCATCCTTTTACCATTGACATGTGTCATTTATCCTTCACCATGAATACACAGGAATCTGTTTCAGTGTGAAGCTATTTGTATTAATCTATGTTTCATTTTCTATTTTATGTACTGAGTTCTACAGTTTCGAAGCCAAGGATGCAAGGTAATGCATGTATCCATCACTCGCTCTTCATTTCAAAAATTCCTTTCCTTGGCTCGTCGTATCTGCTTTTTCATCTCATAAACTTTAGAATAATCCTGTCAAGGTTTGTAAAGCAAAAGTCCCCTTCTTTCTCAAATTTAGAAGTTTGAATGGGAATTAAGTGAATAAAAGAAATGGAATTTGGGGGCTGGAGAGATAGCCTAGCGGTTAAGAGCACCGATTGCTCTTGCAGAGGACCCGGGTTTGATCCCCAGCACCCACATGGTGGCTAAGAACTGCCTTTAACTCCAATTCCAGGAGAACTCCAGTTCCAGGGGAATCTGAGACCCTCTTCTGACCTCCGCAGCATTGCACGACACAGGTGCACAAACCTACATGCAGACAGTACATTCATACACATACAGAAATAAATAAAATAAAAAAAAATAGAAAAAAAGAAATGGAATTTGTGGGGTAAGAAATGGGATACCCTGATAGCATTTAGTACCATGAGCCGGAAACAGGTTTGGTATCTCAACTGGCCACCCCACTTAGATCGCATTTGCTCTTCTGCAGGGTGCTCGGATCAATGCTGTCTTAGTCTCTGGGCCCAAGTTGATCTGTTGCCTCTGATCAGTGGACACTGCATCATGGCAGGAAAGCAACTAATTTTTTGAGCACTGACATAATGAGGATTGAGATTACGAAGAAGCATCTGAAGGAGGCAAGCAAAGCAAGCCTTCAACACAGTGAAGAGACATTTAGGACTCACATTGGAATACAGGCAAGGAGAAGCCCATATGCCAAGATCACGAAGAAGAGACTACACTGGAAAGGGGCAGGATAATCCCTTGCCAAGCTTTACCAACCCTATGGAAGACTCCTGCAGTGGGATCCCTCTGGGGATGCCCCAGGACACAGACATCAGAAACACAATTGGGAACATACTTAAAGAACTACAAGATCAGCCGGGTGTGGTGGCGCATGCCTTTAATCCTAGCACTCAGGAGGCAGAGGCAGGTGGATCTTTGTGAGTTCAAGGCCAGCCTGGTCTACATGGTGAGTTCCAGGACAGCTGGGGCTACAGGGAGACCCTGTCTTGAAAAGACCAAAAAAAAAAAAAAAAAAAAAAAAAAAAAAAAAGAACTACAAGATCATAAAGAACAAATTTAAGAAACTAAGAAAAGAGAATGAGGAACTCAAGAAGAGACCAAAGAGAGAGAGAGAATGACAAGCTCTGGAAGGAAGTAGAAACACTGAAAAGATCCCATGCTGAAAAAGAAAAAGAAACCAACCAGCGAACAAAAAGAGCTACAAAAAGACAAGAAGCTTCAAAAAAGAAAATAGCAACACTAAGAAATCGAAGAGGAAATGAAAAAGGAAATCAAACACTCATCCATTCAAGAGGAAAGGAATGAAAAGCAGAATGGAGGAAGCAGAAACAAAAGAATATCAGACCTGGAAGATAACACAGAACAACTAAAAACCTCAAGGAAAGATTATGAAAAATTAAAAATACACAAAAATGGAACAAACCAGGAGCTGTGGGACTCTATGAAAAGATCAAACCTCCGCATCATAGGAATAGGGAAGGAGAAGAATCCCAAAAGAGAATGGTATTGATCAGATCCTCAACAGAATAATAGATGAAAACTTCCCCAAACTAAAAAAGGACAAACCAATACCATACAAGAAGCACATAGAACTCCAACAGACAAGATCAGAAAGAAATTCTCCACCACATCATATGTTATGGTAGACACCCAAAAACAAAGACAGAATCCTTAAAGCCAACAAAGAGAAAAACAACAAGTGACCTATAAGGGGAAATCTATCAGAATTAACAACGGACTTCTCAACGCAAACTAATGAAAGCAAGAAAGAACGCTGGAGCAAAAGCATTCCCAGTGTTAAGGGACAATAGATGCCAACCCAGGTTACTATACCCAGCAAAAAATGTCAATCATACTTGGAAGGGAGGAGAAAAATCTTCATGACATAAACAACTTGAAGGAATACATGTCCGGAAAAACCAACCTTCAGAGAATACTTGAAGCAATTCAAAAGAAACAGAAGAAAGGAGCAACCAATCCCAGGCACCTAGAAAGAGAATCAATAAAAAGCATAACTGCAGAAGTAGAAACCTAAATCAAAACTGAAGATGGATAATAAGGCAAAAAGGAAGCAACACAAATCCTATCAGTCATAATCTTAAATATTAATGGACTAAATTCCCCAATCAAAAGACATAGACTGGAGATTGGATTAGGAACAGAATTCCATTATATGCTGTCTACAGAAACACATCTTACCTCAAGGACAGGCAACCACTTAAAGTGAAGGATGGAAAAATATTCCAAGCAAATGGTTGCCAAAAAGAAAGCAGGTGTTGCTATTTTAATATCGGATAAAATAGACTTCAAGTAAAGTAAATAGAGAAATAGAGAGACAAAGAAGGCATTACATTTTCATCAAAGGAACAATCCACCAAGAAGATTTCACAATTATGAACATATATGCCCCAAATTGTTGTGCACCAAACTTTATAAAAAGACAATTCTCCAGGACCACAAGTCACAGACTAACCCCAGTACACTCATAGGGGAATTTCAATACCCCACTGAGTCCTTTGGATAGGTCAACAGGGCAAAAAATAAACAAAGGACGTCTGAACTGAATGACATGATAACACCAAATGGACCTCATAGAACTCTACCAGAATATTCCATCCAATACCAGAGAATACACTTTCTACTCAGCACCCCACGGAACATTCTCCAAAATTGACCACAATCTGGGACACAAAAGAAGAAACCTCTACAAATACAAAAAGATTGAAATAATTTCATGCTCTTCAGACCACAGTGCAATAAAGCTCAACATCAACACCGGGACAAGCCCTCCTAGCTACAATAACACATGGAGACTAAACAACAACACTCTTTGAATAATGAATGGGTCAGGAAGAGATAAAGAAAGAAATAAAAACATTCCTGGAACTGAATGACAATGAAAATACAACACAACAAAAACCTATGGGATACCTTAAAAGCAGTCTAAGAGGGAAGTTTATAGTCCTGGGTGCCTCATTAGAAAAACAGAAAAGAGCCACAAGTGAAATGTCTAACATACAGCTAAAAGCAACTTGAGAGACAACAACAGATGAACCCAAACACAACAGACAGGAAGAAATAACAAAATCAGAGCAGAAAATCAATGAAATAGAAACAAAAGAAACAATACAAACAATCAATGAAGCCAAAAATTGGTTCTTTGAAAAAAGAATAAACAAGATAGACAACCTCTAGCCCAGTTAACAAAAAGAAAGAAGGAACAACTCCAATCAATACAATCCGTGATGAAAAGGGAAATATCACAATGGACAAGGAAAAGATCAAGAAATTATATGGGAATATTACAAGAACCTATATTCTACCAAATTTGAAAAACCTAGAGAAAAAATGGATGAATATCTGAAACCTGGGATCACCGAAGCTCAGCCAAGGAAGACAGCCAGCAGCTTAAACAGACCCATAACATATGAAGAAATAGAGGATGTAGTAAGAAGCCTCCCAACTAAAAAAAGCCCAGGCCCAGACGGTTTCACAGCAGAATTCTATAAAACATTTCAAAAAGACCTACAACCATTATTACTGAAACTGTTTAGAAGTATACAATCAGAGGGAATTCTCCCAAATTCCTTCTATGAAGAGAAGAAGAGTCTTCCTGTGGGAAGAATAGAGGGCTTAGGGATAAGTCTAGCACCAGGAGAACCACGGGGCATGTCAGCTGTTGGTGACTGCCAGAGGACAGTGACAAGACACCTGGAACATTCAGATGGAGGAAGATGGGGCTGGGGAGGTGGCTCAGTGGGCAGGAGTGTTTGCTGCATAACCATCAGGACCTGATTTTGGACAAGCGTGTAAGAGTTGGGCATGGTTTCACATGCCTATAATGCCAGCACTAAGGGTTATGGAGAGAGGTAGAGACAGGAGGGTTACTGGGGCATGCTGGGCAGCCAGCCCAGCTGAAAACCAGCAAGCTCCAGTTTAAGTGAGAGACCCTGTATTGAGGGGATTAGGTGGAGAGTGATGGAGCAGCCGCTCAGCATTCTCCTTTGTTCTTCACAGGGGTATGCGCACCTGTACACAACCCCCCCACATACATCATACATGTACATACATGAATGAATAAAAAGGGCAAGGGGAAGACATGAATCACCCATTCAGCCTGTCATCACTGCCTAGTTTTCTATCTCTACATTTCCTTTTAATTTTTAAAAATTTTTATTTATTTCTGTATGTGTATGAATACACTGTCTGCATGCAGGTCTGTGTACCCGTGTCGTGCAATGCCGCGGAGGTCAGAAGAGGGTCTCGGATTCCCCTGGAACTGGAGTTCTGGAACTGGAGTTACAGATGGTTCTTAGCTGCCATGTGGATCCTGGGGATCGAACCCGGGTCCTCTGCAAGAGCACTCGGTGCTCTTAACCTCTAGGCTATCTCTTCTGCCCCTACATTTCCTTTTAAAAGCTGAAGTTAGGAAATTGTTCAGGAAGACAGAGCTTCATCATACCCCAGTATCAATGCCTGATCATAAGGACACAGTGAATGTACTTCATGGCACAAGATGGAGTTTGAACAAGTGACTCTACTCCTCAGGATCACAACAGAGCCTCCACTGAGTCAAGGGGCAGCAGTTAGCCAGCTCTTGAGTTTACTGGCTAGCTCCAATCTAAAAAGTTCTAACCCTTCATCTGTGAGGAGCGGTGCACAATGAACGAAGTAATTCCTTGAGCATTATCTCATTGGGATGCGCTGCTCCCAGCACTAATTCATAGCCAACAATCTCTTGAAGTAGAGAGAGCCAAGACAGGCTTACTACATTTGTTTGCACATAGGGAAATCTGCTCAGAGGGCTTGAACAGCTTGTCCTAGCTCCTTATGTAGGAAATGGAAAAGTACAGGGTCAGAATCCAGGGCTGCTTGGTCCTAATGCTCACCCCCTTTTCTCCGTAGTTTCTCAGATAATTCTCTGTTGAGAACAACATCACTTGAAGCCATCCTTATTGCTCATGTCAGTACCAGAGGCAGAATTAGGAACCATTTGATATATAGTCATTGTAGTTCATAGACTGAAATTAAAACTGCAAAGTAATTTCCTCTCTCAGTTTTAGGGGCAGCTTCTTGCTGTGACTAATATTAGTGGGCTTTCAATATTTTCATTGAAGTAGAGGATCTTGCAAATCAAGCAGTGACTCATCGTAAATGAACAAGAGACTAAATAATGCTGGGATGTGTCATCTTTGTCTCAGGGCTCAGGAAGTCTAGACTTCTAAAATGGGCTGTTTTCCCCATAGGCCGAACTCATCTTCCCAGGATGATACAGCTCAGGTCAGGTACCAGGAAGTCTGTACCCTGGGGAGAGGAATTGGCTGGCTTGCTCCCTGTCATCTTTTGTTACCTTCTCTTCAGGAGCAGGGAATCAGGAAACTGCAGCCTTTGTGCCAAACTTGATCTGCCACCTGTTTTTCTAAGTGAAGTTTCATGAGCCATGCTCCTTTGTTTACTACTGTCCAGCGCTGCTTCTTGCTGTAATGGCAGCGCTGATAACTACTAAAGAAAGACTATATGGCCTGCGATGTTGAAGATATTGATTCTCTAATCCTTTGCACACAGGTTTGCCAAACGCTGCTCAAATGGGAAAGTGTAGTCTTTAAGGCAACCACTTTAATAAAGAGATTGGTCCAACACATATCAGCTTTGAGGTGTAGAACAGAAGCAAATGGTCATACAGGGTACAGTCAGAAAAGCAGCAGGCACACTGAAACATTGGTGCAGACTCAGGGGTTCTGATATCTCTGGGTTTGTGTTTTCCTTGTGGGAGAGTCTGTTCCTGGCAGGGCTGTCTCTAAGGATCTGTCTAGGCTTCAAGCTGCTCAATATGATTCCTCTCAATATGTTTGGGAACAATCTATCCTGCACTCCGAAAAGGGTTATTAGTAGTTTACCTTAATTACTAGAATTGTCTGCCAAGAAAGAAAATGAATATTTTGCTAGTTTCAGCACTTACACAGATGGAAGTTTCTGGAGCTGTTAAAAATTTCTCCCTTTCTTTTCTTCTATAGCTCAAGTGAGTGACAGAATGCAATTTGAATGTAGTAACTGATTTACAAAGCTGGTCTCAGGATGAGCCGAACACACTTTCAGAGGGGAAGCAGGTCTCCAGAGGTGGATGGCCCTAGCTAAAAGCAGCTGTATGGAATGTTTGAACTAGGCAGTGGTCTGAGCAGATTTATCTTTGCTGCTTTGTGGTGCACTAGTCATCCAAAAAGCCTCTGGCTGAGTGTATCCAAACATTTATTGCAACGAAGAAAGAGCTGATAACCGAATACAGGGAAGAGAGTAACCATCCAAAGGCCCATACAGGGCTCTTGGAATTTGAATTACAGCTCTGGCATAAATGGCCTTTTCTCTAGGCAAGAGGATTATCTCTTTTTGCCTGAAGGGTGATTTAGCTGTCAGAGGCTCCTTCTCTCACTTCACTGTCCCTTCTCTATTTGACTTTTTAATTTCTTGCTATGAGTAAATCATACAAGTCCCACTTCCCATTCATCTGGGTAAGGCTTAACTACTGCTTTGCTTCTATCTCACAAACACCTAGTTGCTTTAGTTGCTGTTTTGCCCAAGCTCAACGAACCTACTAAAGACCAATGTGGAAACTCAAATAAAAAAATTAGAACCAAAGGCAAATTCCTCCCACCCCAACCCTTCCTGTCTGTGTCACAAAGCTGAAGACCAAAAGGCAGTGGAAGTCCCTGGAAGATGAAATGCCTCTGTTGACACAAGTGCTCAGTGACCGGAACACAGTGGGACGAGCCTTGAGCACTGTCTCCCAGAGCTTGCTTGGAGAAAGAAACTTTAACAAAGTGAACCCCAAACCTAAGGATGTGACACTGCTTAATGAGGTGACAGCAGAAGTGGTTTAAAATGAGCCAGACCAACCCTGATGCTCGAACACAGGGTCAGAGCGTCACTACCTGACAAGTGGACAGAGAGGGAAGGGACAGAGGAACAAGGAAGCAAGCTATGCAAGCAGTAGCTATTTATAGCACACGCATGCACTGAGAGCCTGTGACAGGAACACAGAAAGAGGGAGAACTGCCGAGTGACCGGGCCTCACTGAGCAAGGAACTGAACCTTAGCTCTGTAGGCCCAGGCAAAGAGAGCTTACTGGGGATGGAAGGAAATTCAAGAAGAAACATTTGTAATGGGCAGAACTGTAAGAAAACATGGAAGCTTAGAGGAACACCTCTTTGGGCCAGATCTAATGTCGAATGGCTCTGCCCGGGGTCAGCCACGTGGAAGGCTCGGCTACGTCATCACTGTTCTAGAAACAGCCTAGGCTCACAAGTGTTCCCAGTGCCCCAGATACTCAGTTGGCTCTTTCATCTTTTATTCTTTGTCCTTTTAGCAATGTGTTTGAAACCTGTGTTGAATGACTGACTAATTTCTTTAAAAAATTTTTTTTCTCTTTTATTTATTTATTTATTATTTTTTAATGTGTATGAGTGTACTGTCTGCATGTAGGTTGGTGCACCAGTGTCTTGCAATTCCGAGAAGGTCAGAAGAGGGCGTTGGATTCTCCTGGAACTGGAGTTAAAGACGGTTCTTAGCCTCCATGTGGGTGCTGGGAATCAAACCCGGGTCCTCTGCAAGAGCAGTTCGTGCTCTGAACCCCTGAGCCATCTCTCCAGCCCCGACTGACTAATTTCTTTAAGAGGAAAAAAAGGCAGTAAGCATAGTGGTGAAGAGCCCCAGAGAGAGGGAGCTTTATACTCCATGTGTTCCACGTACCAGCGGTGTGTCCTTCAGTACGTGCCCTTCATCATTCTGGTATACAGAGTGATACCAACCTCATAGGTTTCGAGGATTAAATAGGAGACGTTTGTGGTGTGCCTGATATAGTGTCTGGGGGGTGTAAGAGGCATTCAGTGAGTGGCAGATGTTGGGTAATAAGGGATTTGTACCTCCTGGAATTATTGGTGATGTAACAGACAACTTAGTGGGAAATGTTTCTGCCCACAGAAGCCAGAAGAGGGTGTTGGATCCCCTGGAACTGGAGTTGCAGACGTTCGTCAGTGGGTGCTGGGAACAGAATCTGGGTCCTTTGCAAGAGCAGCCAATGTTCTTAACTGCTGAGCCATCTCTTCAGCTCTTGACATCCATTTTAAAGGTATGTAAATAAGTGCAAAATAAATCAACGGGAGGTCTGGAGATGGAGCCCTGTCTGCTCACCTGACGGCCATAGCACTGGAGGCAAAGGGCTTGTAATTAATTCCTCATGTAATTAGTTTAAAGGTGTTCGAGGGAAGATGAGGAGGGAAAGAGGGGTCCTTCTCATAGAAAGTTGCTACTCTCCGAGACACGCTTTACATTAAGTTGATAATACGGTACTGCCCGTGCCGTGCCTTCCTGGGGCTCAGGTTGAGAAATTCATTAGAATTTGTTTTCGAGAAAGCCAGTGCCCTGTGCTTTATATGCTATCATAAACAGGAAGAAATATGATCATTAAAAAATAATCATCTTGAATTTTTGATGAAGCTCTGCCTGTTTGCAATTTTATTATTCATAGGTGTTAGCTCTGCAATTACAAACTGCATTGTTGGTATTTTGGAACAGATTCTGACATCAAATTTAGTTTGCCAATTGATGGGATGAACATGTCAAGAAAACAGAGGGCGATGACAGTGGGTAAAATCCCATTCGGTTTCAGAGGACAAGATATTTGAACACTAGTAATACGATTTCCACGTTAAAAGCACGTTCCAGTCAATTCAAAAATTAAGTAAATAGAGCCCAGGCATACAGTTCCACTAATCCACCAATGTCATAAATTTAATGATTTTAACAGCTCAAGGAGAACAGGACTGTTGTAAAACTTCGCATCAGAATGTGTTATAGCCTCTAACAATGATTACTTGTCATTTATCTGACACCAAAGGTGTGAACTGCACATTATAGAAGTCAAAGGTTTTTGCGTAAAACAAAACAAAGCCTCTTTCTCCAAGGCTTACACTCTGAAGGTGTGCAAGGCTCTCATGAGAATATGTCAAAAAAAAATCAATGAGAGGCACGGGGCTAATGTATTTACAGCTAGCCTTGGGAAGGACACATTTTCTATAAAGAAAAAAACCAAGATTGTAATTGTGTATGTATAAGCTATTGAAGCTTTTCTAAAATGAACCATAATTTAGAAAAACCTTGACTATTCTTTAGCATAAGTCATTCATGGTGTAAAATTATCTCTGACATGTATATAGTCCTGTGTATTTCCTTCCAGCACATGTAAAGCTTTGGAATAATGGAAAGGCATGCATTTTCGTCCCTCTGTTTATAGGTGGAAGCATTAGCCTTTCAGGAATGTTTCTCTGAAAGGTAGTGGAGTTTTCTGGATCACTTTTACATTTAGCACCGTAGTTTATTTTTATTTATTATTTTTGTTTATTTATTTTTTGTCTTTTTGAGACAGTTTCTCCCTGTAGTCCCAGGTGTCCTGGAACTCACTCTGTAGACCAGGCTGGCCTTGAACTCACAAAGATCTGCCTGCCTCTGCCTCCCGAGTGCTAGGATTAAAGGCATGTGCCACCACGCCTGGCTAGCACAGTAGTTTAAAATCATTTCTTATATAATATATTTAGGGAGTCTAATAGAAATAGAACTTGGCTCAAAGACGTTACACTGTTTACTTGGTCTCTCCTCCAGGCACCAGAATCTTTTTCTTAAATAATTTTGAATTATAACATTTTTTCTTAGTGAATATTGACTGTATAAAACAATAGGCTTAATTTTGACATTTTAACACATGAATATAATGTACTTTGATCATATTCAGGCTATTATTACCTCTCGTGTTCCCCCACAATAGGGTGGACCCTCTTGTGATTCTTCTTCTATATTGATATCATCTCTTTGTTTTTAAAAAATCCAGATTTGGCATATGAGAAAAATATATTATAATACTTTCCTTTTGAGTATAGCTTAAATCATTTTAACATTATAATCTCAAATTCCATCCATTATTTTTGTGTGTGTGAATGACAAATTTTTACTCTTTATGGCTGAATAATACTTCATTATGTGTCTATTTCTATCTGTATGTACCTAGGCTGATTCTGTAAGTTGTATATTGGGAATAATTCTTTGATACATGTGGTTGTGCTGGTATCTCTAGTGTATGTTTACTTTTATCCTCAAGTATATCTATATCTATGTCTGTGTATCTATCTATCTATCTATCTATCTATCTATCTATCTCTGTCTCTGTCTCTATCTCTATCTCATCTCTATCTCTATCTCTATCTCTATCTTTCTATATGTATTTCCAGGAGTAGAATAACTGAAAGATATAGTTGTTCTCTTTTTAGTATTTTGAGAAACATTCATACTGATTTTGATGGTGGGTGAGCTAATTTACATACTCAATTACAGTGGGTACTAGAATTTTTGGAGCAATTTCACTTGGGTCTGGTCATTAGCAGTAGTATTCATCCCTCATGATTAGCTATGAAACTCTTAGAAGATCACCAGTAATTATTTGAAAATCTACACTAAGAAAAGAATCTCTATCTCTATCTCTATCTCTATCTCTATCTCTATCTCTATCTCTATCTCTATCTCTATCTAATTGATCGTGTTGGCTATGTCTAAGATCCCAGCCTTCCGGAAGCAGAGGTGGGAGGATTGCTGCAAGTCCAAGGCCAGTCTGGTCTGTATTTCAAGTTCAAGGATAGCCATGGATATATAGTGAGACACCAAGAAAGAAAAAGGTAAAATTTCCATAACATTAAATGACATGCAAATTATACAGATAAAACATCACTGTCTAGGGTTAATATTGGCTTTCAACCCCATAGACTCAGGCATTAATGTAATCCTCAGGGAACAACACTGCTCCTAGTTTGGTGCTTTTCCTCTATTGGTGCTTTGGGTCTGGGTTAGCAGTCTGGTGTTGCACCAATCCAAGACTGATATGTGGAGTGCAGACTGGTCAGTCTTTCTATCCTATACATCTTTAATAACTATGTTTCAACCCTAAGGTCTTCACCAACTGTCTTTCTGTCTTTTGAGCTGTATTTCTATTAGCTACTCTGCTAATACATGTAATGCCAGAATCTTAGCTATGAGGAGTTCAAATTCTCCCCTTGATGGCTGTCTGGAGGTGGGAGAAAACAACCCTCATGCTAAGATCTGTCTCATGCTTACTAGCAAATGCAGCAGACTATATCCACTGGTCCCCTGTGATGTTATCAAATGAACATCAGTATCTATCTATCTATCTATCTATCTATCTATCTATCTATCTATCTATCTATCCACAGGCTGTTCAGAAACCAGTGGGGTACAGAAAGTACATCAATTGATCAGAAGTGTTTTGAATATCTCTCTCTCCCTATGTGTGTGTGTGTGTGTGTGTGTGTGTGTGTGTGTGTGTGTGTGTATGTTAGTGTATATTCATTGTACAAAGTAAAGGGTTTCATACAGTTATTTTCTTTCAAGAATGTCATGTGCAATGACCATATTCGCATCCTTCCTCTAAGCTATATCTTTATTTACCATGATAGAACCTAAGTTAAAGGGGGGGGTTCTTTTTTAATTTTTAAAATTGAATGTATTTATTTTGTGTATGAGCATGTATGGGGGTGTGTATGTACCACAGGGCATGTATGGAGGTCAGGCATGTGTGGGAGTGGGTGCTTTCCTTCCACCATGTGGGTCCTGGGGGTTTAACTCAGGTTGTCAGGCTTGGTGGCAAGCCTCTTCACCTCCTGAGTCATCTCACTGACCCCTGAAGATTTTCATTTTGAGGGAAATCTTTATTCAGTCTACCAATGCAAATGCTTATCTCCTCACAGACCTGCTCAGAAGTAGTGTGTATCAGTTAATCTGGCCATCTGTTGGCCCAGGTCAAGTTGACCATAACAAGGATTTATTATTATTATTATTAATTATATTTATTTTTATTTTTCACACATGAGTGTCTTGTCTGCATGTATGTAAGTGCACCCAGGTCATGCAATGCCCACAGAAGACAGAAGAAGGTGTTGGATCCCCTGAAACTGGAATTGTTAGCTGACATGTGGGTGTTGGGAATTGAAGCCAGGTCCTCTGAAAGAGCAGTCAGTGCTCAGAACCACTGAACCATCTCTCCAGCCCCAGGGATTTATTATTAAACAAAACTGAGATTGACCTAGTGTGATGGTTAATCCTGTTAATCCTGGGTATCAACTTGACTGGATTTGGGATGAACAAATATGAGAAAGATATCTTCACATTGGATTATCTCAAGCCAGATGACCCACCCTAAATGTGGGCATTACCTTCTGATGGCAGCTGCTATAAAAGGCCATGGCAGAAGGGAGTTTGTCCCATTTTTGCTGCTTGCCCTCTCTCTCACTGGTGAGTTAGTCTTGCTGCTATGATCAACTCTTTGGATCCCAGCATAGACTGAAGATGGGCAGAATCCATTGGGCCTTCAGCACCACATTGGTACTACTGAGACATCCAGCCTTGTGGACTGAGCAAATGCCTGGATTCTCAGCCTCTCCTGTGTGGTGCAGCTGTTGTTGGACTACTCGGACTCTATCCTATGGGCAAATCAATAAATCTGTCTCTCTATCTATCTATCTATCTATCTATCTATCTATCTATCTATCTATCTTCGTTCTATTGATTTTGTTTCTTTAGAGAACCCTGAATAATACAGATTGTGGTACCAGGAGTGGGGTGTTGGCTGTGAAGAAACTGACTATGTGGGTGTTTGAAGAAATGTGGAAGACTTTGGACCTTTGGGCTAGAAAAGCTGTTGACTGCTGTAAGGAGAGACTAACGGGCCATTCTAGTAGAAGCTTGGAAGAAAGCGTGCTGAGAAAAATGTATTTTCAGAGAAAAATAAGGATTTAAGCAGCAACTGGGATGTTTTGGCAAAGAGTCTGGCTGGAGTTTGCCCACAGTCCAAACACTTGCCTGAGGCTAAGTTGAAAAGCAAAGGACTAATTTCTTTGGTGGAGGATATTTCAAGACAGCCTAATGTAGAAATGGTGGCATGGCTATTAACGATGAATATTCTACAGATCTACAGTGAAAAAGAGCAAATGGGGCAGTAAGAAATGCAGAATGTACAGTTTAGATTGGAAAAGTGCACTAGGAAGATTAATGTTGGAGTCAAGGCAGGTAAAGGAGAGGATCCCTTTGATAAGGAGATTAAAGTGATTAAGGAGAGGCCTAGATATTTACAAGTAAACAATGGAAAGAGTGAGATTAAAGTGATTAAGGAGAGGCCTAGAGATTTACAAGTAAATAATAGAAACAGTACCTTCAGGGCAAGACCACACCCAGCTAAGCCTACAAGTTTTAGAGGAAAATACTGAATGGGTTTTCTACTCCAACAAGTCCAGGGCAGAGAAAAGCTGTGAATGCGGTTGAAGTAGGCCAGGGTCCATCCCAAACTTGCAGCCAAACTCAGCAATTTCATTCACGTGGTGCTGGCTTTAGAGGCATGAAGGGTGCAAGAGTGAAGGGGTCATCAGTTCTTCGTCTGCAGTTTCAGAGAACTGCTGAGGCCAGGCAGAGTGCAGCAGGGGCATCCCTGAATAAAGAAAGCCCTTTTAGGCCACTGTGTGAAACTGTGAAAGTGAAGCCTGGTTGGCAGCAGAGACCCCAAGAAGACATTTGAGATGACAGAGTTGTGAGATATTTGCCAAAGAGAGCTGCATACAGGGAGTGATACCAGCCTGTGAAAGAGATGTATGTTACACAGAAAGCTGGAAGAGCAGAGCCATCTAAGCCCTTTGGAAGTCAAGTCCCAGAAGTCACACATGGAGCTACTGGACTTGGTGTTTGCTCTGCTGGCTTTTTATCTTGTTTTGGTCCAGTATTTCCTCACTATGCCTCTATTCCTCCCTTTTGGAATGGGAATGTATATTTGGTTCCACCATACATTGGGAGTATGTAATTTGTCTTTTGATTTTATAGGAGCTTACAGTTAAGAGATTGGCCTGGGTCTCAGAAGAGACTATGGACTGTAGACTTTTGAATAGTATTGAGACTGGTAAAGACTACAGGGACTTTTAAGGTTGGACTAAATGCATTTTGCATTTTATATGTTCATGAGCCTATGAGGGCCAGGGAGTGGAATGTGGTGGTTTAAATGAGAATGTCCCTCATAGGCTTCAAGTATTCAGACATTTTGTCCCCAGTTGGTGGCACTGTTTTGGGGAGTCTCAGAAGGTGTGGCCATGCTGGAGGAAGTACGTCACTGGGGGTGGGCTTAGAGAGTTCAACAAGTCTTTTGAGTCTCCAGTTGCTCTCTCGGCTTCCTGTGCTCATTGGAAGATTTGAACCCTGGCTTTCTGCTCAAGCTCCTGCCACTATGCCTCCCACCACAATGGACTCTAATTCCCTGGAACCATCAATTGTAAGCTCAAATAAACTCTTTCTTTGGTCATGGTGGTTTTATCACAGCAACAGAAAAGTAATTCACCTAGGTACTTGTTAAATTATAGGTTTTTGGAACCTAACAACTTTCTTCTGGCTTCCAGAAAAGCCTTATTTGGTTCTGTTTTTGGTCAATGGCACTGAAAACAAGAAGTGGATGATGTCTGAATCCTACAGCAGCAATAGAAATATGTTGTTCAGACAAAGTTCATTCTAAAGCCAAAGAAGGCCTATTTAAAGTCCCCTAGTGGGTCTCTGGACCTAAGGAAGAACTTGGATTAATCCTATACACCATTCTGATAATTATTTGTGAAGGGCAAGGATATTGAAGATCTACCCCTCCCCCAGATCCTGGGGTAAGGTTTCTTGTTCTTTTTGGGGGGTCTTTGTTTTGAGACAGGGTCTTCCTGTAGCCTCATCTATCTTGGAGCTCCCTATCTAGTCCAGGCTGGCCTTGAAGTCACAGAGATCAGGCTGCCTTTGCTTTCTGAGTGCTGGGATTAAAGTCCTGCTCCACGACACCCAGCTTCTGGTTCATTTTGGAATGTATGTAACCGAACGTCTCATGCTAGACATTCAGTTGTGATGACTATGAGCTCCCATCAGCTGATCTTTTGAACTGGCTTTTACTTATTGAGCCTTTTTTATGGTTGAAGCAATCAACAGAAATTAAAAGTCAAATCAACAAACAGCATAGAAAGGTATAAAATAATAAAGGAAATGGTTCCTGTTCAGTCACATTAAGCAGAATATCACTAATTTAGAACATAACCAGCTTTTGATGACAAAAGAATATTTCAAAAATGGCAATTTAAAGAGCATTTGTTATAGAGATAAAGGCAGAATCTGAAACTTAAGTGTGGTTTGCTGCAGTGCCCACAGGCTCTTCTGCGACTAAAGATGACATATGGTGGCCTCGCTTCAAGGGTACATGGTTGGGCAGACTGCTGTGGTTATAAGAATAAATTACAGGGCTGGAGAGATGGCCTAGCGGTTAAGAGCACCAACTGCTCTTGCAGAGGACTGGTGTTCGATCCCCAGCACCTACATGGTGGCTGAGAACCATCTTTAGCTCCAGTTCCAGGGGAATCTGAGGCCCTCTTTTGACCTCCGCAGCATTGCACGACACGGGTGCACAAACCTGCATGCAGACAGTACATTCATATACATAAAAAGAAAAGAATAAATTACACATAAATCTTCTCTCTTGTATTCTATACATATAACACCAGGAAGATAGACTTTAGACTTTGTACCTAACATCAACGTGGAAGCTAGTATAGGGAGAAAAAAAAAAAAAACCCAACAAAACAAAACCCTGGCATTACTCGTCAGTGGTCCTGACACACAGGATTATAAGTAGACATGAAAATATCGATCTAGCTTAGACAACAGCTGTGAACAGCTGAGCAATCACCTGGCAGACATTTCATCAGTGATGTGGGAGAGAGACATAGTCAAATTTTCGACCTGAATTTTAGAATAATGAAAACCGTCACACACATTCAGGCTTTCTTAAAAAAAAAAAAAGATGGCAAACAAGCACTTACATATTCCCCACCCACGGCCCACGCCCAGCTTCCATACTCCAGTATGCCATTGGACTCAGATGAGGGGACCCAGAACAGCAGTGCAAACCACCAGACCACTAAGTAAGAGAAGCAGAATCTGGAGCCTGAGGGTCCAGCTGGGCTCAGATCAGGGCTCTGCTACCTGTTGGTTGTGACAAACTTGCTTAACCAACGTGCCTTCCTTCCCTCATTTTAAAAACAGGCTTATAACTTCCATACTCGCAATGAACTCACAGGACTGTAGTGAGATTTAAATGAGTACCACATGCATAAAATTCTTGTGACAGAGCCTAGCTTACACACAGTAAGTGCCAAGTGTTAGCTCTGATGGTGTGGCAGACTGAGATCCAATTTTGTACTGGAAAGCTCCATAGATAAAAGGTATCATAGGATACTTCTGACTGTAGTTAACAAAGAGCCTAACCCAAAGTAGCCTGAACAGTAGGGAAAATCCATTAGCTTATGGATTGGATAAGTTAGAAGAGTTAGTTTAGGGTAAACTTGATCAAGTGTATTAATGGTATATTCAAGGAATCCAAGAAATCAGATTTTGCTTTGTCCTAACTAAAGGTCTTTACTCTGCTTTCCATATATTGTAGTTCAGGTTTGACCCACACTAGCCACTAGGATCTGATGTTTGTTGTTCACTTCTAGAAAGGGATTGACTGCTCTGTCATAACAGTCTCAGAAGCTCTGTTGAGAAGACGAAGGAGATGTTTGCAGAGAGACTGAACTCCGCACCATTGAAAGGAGATGTGTGAATGCCCCCCCCATGTGTGTGTGTGTGTGTGTGTGTGTGTGTGTGTGTGTGTGTGTGTGTTGGTAATGTGCACATGTACATGTGGAAGTCAAAGGTCAGGTATCTTCTTTAGTTGCTCTCCACTGTATTTTTTGAGACAGGATCTCTCATAGAGATTGCAGTTTACTGACTGGCTAGTCTGGCTGGCCAGGGAGCACCTGCAACCATGCTGCTATCAAGACACAGTGGCAGCCTATGTGGTGAAAGGAGTCACCTCTCTGTCAGAGGCCCCAGCTGGTCCTTCTTTTCCATGAGGAATACACTAAATGAAAAGAAAATATAGATTATAAAATCACAAGTTTCTTCATTCCAAATTTCTTCCTAAGAAATATTTGCTAACTTCTATTTGTTTTGTCCTTCACATGAATTTTAGAATTAGCTTATCAACATTCATGAAACATCTTATAAGGCATCGAACAGATTATGTGGCAATTATAGATTTATCTGGCAAGAAATGGGCCTAAATTTTTTAAATTCAGAAAACACCAAAGAAACAGCATTGTTTGATGTTATTCAAAATAGGAATTTCACAGGCATAGTGGCATACAAATTTAATCCCAGGGAGGCAGAGGCAGGCAGATCTCTGTGATTGAGGCCAGCCTGGTTTACTGGTGAGTTCCAGGCCAGGTGGGGCTACAGAGAGACCCTGTCTTCAAAAGACCAAAACAAAACAAAACAAAATGAAGAATTTCCATCAATAGGAACATGGATGAGTAAGATATAATATAGGCATACAATAGAACACCATATACCAGTTAAAGGAACAAGTTGGCAGCACAGAGCAACACGAAGTCATATGATTCTCTTGATGTAAAGTGTAAGAAACACACAGTACAATGTTCTCTATTGCTCACAAACCCATGCGTATGGATATAAAAGCCATAAAAAGGATTGGAAGTCTGTATCAAACTCATGATCATGGTTGCCTCCAGGGAATATGGAAAGAGAATTGGGAAAAGGAGATAAAAACCGTATCTATAATTTTTTGTTTCTTTTATTGTAAAAATATTTGAGCACAGTAGCCTCTGAGGGCAGAGTTCTGGATGCCCAGATGTCTGTGATGGTGAGAGGGTGGATAATACCTTTTATGTTTTGGGGTGTGTGAGACAGAAACGATAAAAGACTTTAAAATGTACAATAGTATGTTAACGATGATGTGTGTTTTTAAAAAAAATTTATTTTTAAAATTTTATGTCTATGGGTGTATTGCCTTCATGTATATAAGCGTACCATGTGGTACAACGCCCACGGAGTCAGAAGACAGTGTCAGATTCCCCTGGAACTGGAGTTAGGGACAATTGTCAGCTGCCATGTGCTGGGATTCAAACCTGGGTCCTCTGCAAGAGCAGCCAGTGCTCTTAACTGCTGAGCTATCTCTCCAGCCCCAACAACAATGATGTATTCTTAATTTACTTTTAGTATCTATATTTTTCATACTTAAAAACTTTTCCCCCAAAAGATAACAACAGTTCTCGCATTCCAGTAGTGGTATGGGTGACGCTGGTTGTTGTTGGTGGTTGGCGGCAGCTAAGGAGGAGGTAGAGGTGGGAGGGGTTGAAGGAGGCTGATGGTGCTGTGTCTTGAACATTCTATATGTTCTTGGATTTCTCTGTGTGAACTTTGCACGCAAAACAAGCTTGCTCTTCAATGTCCCCAATCTAGACCCCTCTGCAAAAATTTTGGAACTTGAGAAGAATAGCCATATCTTGGGAGGATGTCCCCCTACTATGCTGGAGCAGTGAAGCTTTGCTCTCTCAGCTCATGTAAATTTTCTCTTAACATTTTGCCAGCGTCTCATTCCTCCAGGAGTATTCAATCCCTTGCCACCTGACATGATAGGATAAAAGTCACAGCTTTCTTTCATCTATCCCCTTTTCTCTTTCTCCAAGAAGGGACTGGACAGCTAGGTATCACACGAGAGAAACCGGAGCTCAAAAGAATGACAGTTTTCTGGGCTTCTAGTGAGAGAGAAATGTGTCAACAGCTTGTTCCTTGAGACCTAGGAGGAAAGAATCCATGGAGGCACCAGGCTGTTAGCGAGGGTGTAAATAGAGTGGGAGGGCTCTTTGGGGGAGTAGAGACTGGCACTCTTGGGAGTTTTAATGAGTTGCTGTGGATATCCTTTAATATGTGAAGGAGACAAGAAAGATGAAAAACTCTTGGGCTTTGCTTCTTTAAACACCAGGCTGTTCTGCATATGCATTACAGTTATAAAAATGGGCTGATCCTGCAGGGCATGCAGTGGTGGCTGGGCTTTTTTTTTTTTTTTTTTAAGATTCATTTAATTACAAATGTAATTGCAGAATTGTGAAACTCTAAGGATTCTAAGGCCAGAGTTTCAGTCTCACATCTGCAGATCACCGTGTGAGCTGCTACCTCTTCCATATATGTATATATATTCATTATATATATGTGTATATATATATATATATATATATTTAGAGAGAGAGAGAGAAAGAGAAAGAAAGAGACACACTACAGAAAACTGTGAGCAGAAAATGAGAAAGACAAATCACGAGAAGGGCCGTCCTCTGTGAAGAAGAAAGCAGATCTTAGAAGTTGAAGAGCCGTGTGGAGAAGAAAAGCCAGGGGGTGGCTGGAAAAGGGGAACTGGGTCTCTTGCTCTTCATCTTCTGTTTTTGCTCTTTTCCCAGTACCAGGAACTGTATTTTTTTTTTTTTTTGGCCACATTCTTCCAACCATAATTTAGAAGGATGCTCTTGCCATGTCTGAAAATCACTTGAAACAATAATTGCTGTTATTCTGCAACACTTACTAAGATTGACAAAATTATTTACATGCTGGAGATATTGTGTTAGAAAAATTGCTAAACAAAACACATTTTTTTCTTCCATAAAATCTGAGTTGCAAAGAGCAATATATTAGTCATTTTCTTTGCCAAAGAACTTGAGCTATGATCTCCTGCTTCTTTAAAATTCATATTAATGACCTTGGATACCAGGTTGCCAAGGAAAGAGTCTTTGAAGCATCTTCTATACAGAACCGGAGTGTTTCAGTGTTGAATTCACTTAACATTTAGTCTCTAAAGTGTGATCTCAATCATGTAAAAATATATGGCAAAAAGCCAGGCTGCTGGGGAAAATATGAAACTATTTGTCATTAATTTCCTCTGGAAACTGATATCGTGGGTAATTTTATTTTTAATACTTCTATTTTCCAAATTTTTTACAACCTGTATTTATTATTTGACAGATAAAAGTTACTGCTAACAATCACTCTATATAAGTTTTTTATATATGTTTGGAGTGTCCAAAATTTATGAAGCAAAGAGACTGCAAGTAGAAAACACGAAAATATTAATAGTGATGCTCACCAAGTCAGAACCATTTTTTATTTTATAATTATTCTATAATGAACAAGAACTACTTTCATAATAGAGAAAAAAGTTATTTTAAGTATTCATTAAACTTGATCTGAAGAAATACCAGAAGGGTCAAGCTAGCTTAGCATTTTCTCTTTCACAATACCATTCTACAATCTTCTTTGAAAGGTCATGTTTTCCCCTGGTAACAATCTCAGGATGCTGAAGGACATATCCCAAACACCTCTAGCTTCTGTAATAACTGATTTGAATGTATTATCCTTATAAGCTTAGAAATTCCCTTGAATCTCAACTCAACTTGAAGGAAAAATGCATTTGTGCCTAATTTTAATAAATGTCTATGGAAGGAATGGCTGGATTAATATCCAATCTCCTATGGGTGTGGCGATCCAGCAAGGACAGTGGTCACGTGCATTTCCCCGGACACAGTCAAGGGAGCAGTTCTCCACTGGATAGAGGGCTCAGCTTCTTGTGATTCTAGAAGCTGACCACCATGGGGGAAGGGGAGAGATTATAGTTTGTGGAGAGTGGCTGAGAAGGAAGACTGCTCTGAGAAAAAGGCAGGGGTCATAAGAGAGGGTAAGAGGATAACACAAGGTGTCTAACCTTGAGTCTATCACCGAACCTTCTGACCTTGCTTGTTCAAAAGAGCTATGAACAAGATAGGAGGGGAGGTTATGCTGTTTTTTTTTTTTTTTTTAACTCTAAATAAAATTGAGTTCTGGATAAAGCCTGTGGCCTTTCTTACCAGTTAGGATGAATACAGACTGTGATTGATAGAGACCTCAAAATACTTATGAAAAAGAGCCTTTTGTTTTTCTCTGTCATGTGGGACGCAGGCTGTGGGCTTTCCCTGCATCACCAGGGTGTAGCTCCTGCTCTCAGTAACCCAAGTAGAGCTCTGGTCATCACCTAACACTTGAAGCAGCAGAAAAGAAAGTAGGAGAGAAATGAGGGAAGAGTGCACATTAGCTGTAGCTTATGGACATGACCTCTAAACATTGCAGGCCCCTCTGTAAAAGGCCCCATGATTACTGCTGGTGAAAAGAATCTTTTCTGCATCCAAGTTGTAATAATTGCGTTCATAATAATCGTAGTGTGATTGCAGTACTGAACACAGGTCTGCCACAGTAGCACTTGGCAGATAATCAAGATTTAAAAAAACAATTAGCTTTAAGTATACTATTATTGCATTTACATTAATGTATTAATGAGAAGTCATAACTCTGTGAAATTCAACACAGACTTGGAATGATCTCAAGCCTAAGGGATGCTCTGTAATTGGATGTCTCTGTGTAGTATGGGCAGAAAGGCTAGTGGGATCAAAGCATTAAGGGTGGCCTGGCAAAGAGGACACTTAGTAGTTCTGCATTAGTCCTTTATTTTTCTTTTATGTGTGTGTGGACATTTGTGTGCAGGTATACATGTGTGCGTACTTCAGTATGTATGTGCGTGCATGCGCGCACATGCTTGTGGAGGCTAGTGGTCAAGTTTGATTGTTTTCCTTAGGCATTGTTCATCTTGTTAAAAAAATTGGAGGGGGGGAAGCTGGAGAGATGGCTCAGGGGTTATGAGCACTTCCTGCTCTTAGAGAGCCCCTGGTTTGATTCCCAGCACCCACATGATGGTTAACAACCATCTCTAACTCCAGTTCCAGGTGATCCAATGACCTCTTCTGTCCTCCTCAGGCACTGCACAGCAGACGTGCACTTACATACATGCAGGCAGTACACTCATACACATAAAATAAAAATAATAAATAAATATAAAAATTTTGGATTTATTTTTTATTTTATATGAATGAGTGTTCTGCCTGTATGTACATAAGTACATCTGTGTTGTGGAATGTCCCTGAAGGTCAGAAGAAGGCATTGGGTTCCCTAGAACTGGAGTTATGGATGTTATTAGCCACATATATAGGTGCTGGGAACCAAACCCAGGTCTACTGGAAGAGCAGCTACTGTCCGTCCCATTTATTCCCATAGTGGGTCATGTAGAAAGCACATTCAGGAAAGCACAGAACACAGATGTCTGGCAAGGTACGGATCCAAATACAGAGAGAAGCTTTATTCAAATGAATGGATTAAATAGGCAGTGTGACCTCACCTCCCAGGGTCCAAT
The DNA here is from genome assembly GCA_009823505.1 of Rhizomys pruinosus. NCBI lineage: Eukaryota > Metazoa > Chordata > Mammalia > Rodentia > Spalacidae > Rhizomys > Rhizomys pruinosus. Next base: position 6,155,516 of record VZQC01002875.1, read on the forward strand.
CCGAGACATTTGCGTCATCACTTCCCAATCTGTGGGGACAACCACAGTGGTCCCATGGCTCTCACTTGTGCCTCTGGGAGGCGCTGGCTGGAAATGCTAGTTCATGCATACCTAAACTCAAACTGTATTTGCATATAAGCATTCAGTGCTCTTAACCACTGAGTCATCTTTCCAGCCCTTCCCCCCACTTTAAAAATGTTCTTTTTGGGGTCCACCTTAGTTTTAGAGATAGCAATCTCTGACTGTCTGGAACTTATCAGGCAGGCTGCCTTGGCTGGCCAGCATGCCCCATCGTCCTTCTGATTTGCGGTTACAAGCATGCCACATCATGTCTGGCTGTTTTTCTTTCCTTTTTTGAGACAAGATCACACCGTGTAGTCTTGGTTGGTCTGGAACTTACTGTGCAGACCTGGCTGGCCTCAAACTCAGAGATCTGCCTGCTTCTACCTCCTGAGTGCCAGGATTAAACCTGTGTATGCTGCCACACATGGCCTTTTTTATTTGGGTTCTGTGGATTAAACTTAGGTCATCACACTTGTATGGCAGGCACTTTACTGACAGAGACATCTCCTTGGCCCTAGTCCTTTAAGGCATTCTAGAAGGTCATTCTTATTTTAATTTCCTTTATAGAAAATATAATTGCTGGGGCTGGAGAGATGGCTCAGCAGTTAAGAGCATTGACTGCTCTTGCAGAGGACCCGGGTTTGATTCCCAGCACCCACATGGCAGCTAAGAACCATCTTTAACTCCAGTTCCAGGGGAATCTGATGCCCTTGTCTGACCTCTGCGGCATTGCACGACATGGGTGCACCAACCTACATGCAGACAGTACATTTGTACACATAAAATAATAATAAATTAAAAAATAAAAAAGAAAATATAATTGCTCAGTCTGGGCATTGAGCTAGGCACTTTCTCACATGATATGACTACATTCTAGAGTCTCATGTGATAAGTATGGTTATTGCTATGCATGATCAGAATATGCCACTCTCAGATCTGAAGGATTATTGAGCTGAAGACAAGTAGAGGCAACGGCAGGAAAGCTCTCTGTCCTCTGGCAGTGACAGAACATAGGTTCACAGGGACACTCCTTACTTTCCCCTGGGAAGAACGAAGGTGAGCAGCAGAGGCAGCAGAAGCAGCAGTGGCAGCAGAGGCAGCAGAGGCAGCAGAGGCAGCAGAGGCAGCAGAGGCAGCAGAGGCAGCAGAAGCAGCTTTCTCCCTTGTCAGATGGCAGCAGGGCAGTCTGCTTAACAGTGTGTTAGCCACCGTCTTCCTGCTAGTCGTTTGCCTTTCCTCAGACTGTGCCCCCCCCCCCCCCGAATCAACGTCCTTTTCCTTCATCTGATCCCTTCTTGTGTATATTGTGCTTTGTTGACGATGCTTGTGAGCTGGAAATCCAGGACCTGCCTGAGAACAGCTCATTCTCAGGTGTCTTTCCTGCTCACGTGAGCTATACCTGTTCATGAACTTCTGCTCATTTCTGTTTAGCAAATCCGCTTTAAGAGAGATCCACTCCAACCAAGAACCTTTGAGGAGCTTTCTTTTCTTTCTTTCCTTCCTTCCTTCCTTCCTTCCTTCCTTCCTTCCTTCCTTCCTTCCTTCCTTCCTTCCTTCCTCCTTCCTTCCTTCTTTCTTCCTTCCTTCCTTCCTTCATTTCTTTCTTCCTTCCTTCCTTTCTTTCTTTCTTTCTTTCTTTCTTTCTTTCTTTCTTTCTTTCTTTCTTTCTTTCTTTTTCTTTCCTCTACAGGTCCCTTTAGGTTACATGTGTGGAATGTGGAGGGTAAGAGAGTCCCTTTTCAAGGTCACCCATTTACCATGGACAACTGGTGTGGATGAAGTTCATTTCAGAACATTTCCTCACCCAGAGCAGGGATGGGGGCAGGACTGGAACCTAAGAAAAATAAAAAAGGAAGACTAGCAAACAAATGTGATGCAAAACAAGCAACTGAGGGAGGGATGGGCAGAGGCTGAGAGCACTGAAGAGCGGAAGACCCAGGTTTAGTTCCCAGCACCCACATGGTGACTAACAGCCGTCCTTAATTCCAGTTCCAGGTGATCTGATGCCCTCTTCTCGCTTCCTCAGGCATTGTATGGCATGGGTGCACTTACACACATGCAGGCAAATGAGTCACATACATAAAAAATAAAAAAATAAGTAAACGAACATAAGGAAATATTAAAAATATTCAAACTGCCCTTGAATCAGCTGAAGGGTAGTTTTGAAAATATAGATGTAACTTTCTGGCCTATTATATCTGCAAAATTTACAAGCCATGATTGCTAATACTTGCAAAACTGGTAGTTGGTATTGTTCACTATAATGAAAATAACATAAACTTCTACTGAGTTTTTGTGCATTTCATATAATTGACCTTAATCAAATTTAGAGTCTCTCCCCCAACCCTCCACTGGATTTCATGATTTCTGTCATATATTCTAAGTCCTATCTGCCTGAGCTTTTCATTTTGTTTTGGGTCTTTTTGAGACAGGGTCTCCCTGTAGCCCCAGCTGTCCTGGAACTCGCTCTGTAGACCAGGCTGGCCTTGAACTCACAGAGATCCGCCTGATTCTGCCTCCCGAGTGCTAGGATTAAAGGCGTGCGCCACCACGCCCAGCTTTGCCTGAGCTTTTGTACCCAGATGCTCCCCTCTGTGCATGGCCTTCCACTGGAGTCTAGTCAGCCTATCTACAGTCACTCCCTTAGATAAGATCTGCTCTTCCTCACCTTGCAGTAATCATTTGCCAATAGTTCCTCCACCAGGGTTGGGGCCTGCTGCCTATTTGCCCAGTTCTATGCTGGGTTATTGTCTGATTGAGTTGGCATGGGTCTTGTGTATGCTGTTAACATTGTTGCAAGTTCATAGGAGCAAGTTCCAAGAGGCCCAAGAGCCTCTGTTTCCTTGGGTTTATGAACCAACCCTGGCTTTTACAATCTTTCCACCCCCTCTTCTCAATGGTCTCTGAGCTGTGGGTGGGTGGGTAAGGTTTAATATAGAAGTCCTATCCTGGGACACACACTCTACAGTCCTTTATTCTCTAAAACTAGCCAGTTGTGGCCTTCTGTGTGGATCACACTGTGTTGCATGAAGAGGTTTCAGTGGTGAGAGTTGAGGGATGTATTAGCGTTATCTCTACTCCTGTTCCACTATGTTCCATGAGCCTTAGGTGTAGAAGTTCCATTGTAGATGTGGCATGTAGGGCTGGCCATCTCTCAGACATATATTCTCTGTGTGTGACCAGTTGTGGAACATCTGTTGCAAAAAGAAGCTTCTTTGATGAATGGTATATGGTACACTTGTCTGTGAATATAAGGATCTGTATTTAGCATACAGTAAGAAATTTCATTTGTCTGGAGATACGACAGAGGAAAGGCTTTCTCTAGGATCTATGGCTTCCTCAGCCATGTGTATTTGGCTAATTTACAGTGCCAACCATGAGTTCCCTCCCATTGAAAATGCTTTAACTCTAATTAGTTAACTATTGATTACTCCCTAAATAAAAGTGCTATTACTGCACCAATAGAGATAGTTGGCCATGCTAGTCCTAGTTGACATTGACTTTGTAGCTGGGTTGGATCATTGATTTCTTTTCTCTCTTAGCAGCTTGTATAGAATCCTCTAGAACTATGAAAGCTCTTTAGGGAAGAGGCTTTTCTAGGTCAGTTTCAGCTCCATTGCTCCAAGTCCTTTGTTTGAAGTATGTCCTGAAAATGACACAAATTTTAGAAAACATCACCCGAATGTGAATAAAGGGCCAGCTGTTGGTTTAACAGTCGTAGAGCTAGCAATCTACATACCCGGGTATGCAATTGTTAGTATCATTTATTTTGTAAAGCCAAGAGTTAATATCAAACTTAAAGAGAACAATTAAATGAATATGACATCTTTAATTCATATTAAGTATATGTAGTAACATATTTATGATCAAATACTCAAAAGAAAACAAGTTTGCACGAATACCACATTTCCAACTACATGCAAAAATTAAGATATATTTGGAAAGGAATTGACTTAAAAAATAAAAAAAAAAAACAGCTGAGCATGGTGGTGCATGCCTTTAATCCCAGTACTTGGTAGGCAGAGGCAGGTGGATCTCTGTGAGTTCAAGGCCAGCCTGGTGTACATAGTGAGTTCCAGGACATCTGGGACTACAGGGAAACCCTTTCTCAAAAAGATGCCCCCCTCAAAAGAATAAAAAAACCACATCCAGTTATTTTTAAGAGACCACAGAGTGCTCAGCCCTAAATGGGATGTCTATATCACCCTGTCTCTTCCCAAGGCTGAGGGATCAGTGCAGACGAGGGGATGGACAGATTGTAAGAGCTGGAGGTTGTGGATGAACACAAGGAAACCGTGGTGTCTGGACACCACAGGGTAGACGCAGAGATGAACCCACAGCACTGTGACAGCAGGCACAGGACTTGTGTAAACCCAAACCAGGTAAAATCAGCAATGGAGGACGTGGGCAAGAAGCCCCGCCCTAGCAGAGGCTTCAGTTGGCAACTGATAGCTGTTGGAAGACAAAGTGTCAGTTTTCTTTAAGAGTGTGATGCCTGGGTAGGTTTACTAGACTCCAGGGGATAGACGCACACACCCAGGACCATTTGGGGAACACAGGTTAGACTTGATAAGTCTTTAAGAAAATAACATAAAGTTGGGGGGGCTAGTAAGGTGGGAGTGAAGATGGGGGAGGGGGTCTGAATGTGATCAAGATACATTGTATGAAACTCTTGAAGAATCAATAAAAATACTTAAAAACAAACAAAAATAAAAACATCATATCACATGTTCATTTCTGTAAGCAGCTAATTCCTTAGGTAATAAATGAATTAATTTTATGAAATATAGCTTATGACTTTTGTTGATTAGAGCTCATATTTAAGATTAGCATCATTTTTTTTTTTAGTTAGCATCATTTAGTCTTTAGGAGACAAAGAATTTTAGTCTCTGGGCATAGAAATGGTGCTTCTGTCTAGAAGTCACTATGGCTGAGTGGCGCTGAGTACATGGGTGTGGTGGGACTTGGATCCCATCCATTCTAGGTTTACACTGGCATCCAAAGCTTCCATGGTCTGTGGTGCTGTTGTGTTGAATTAAAGCAATGCTTTAGACACACCAGAGCCCAAAGGTCTGGTAGCACAGGTTAAGACTACGTACAGAGTTCAGTGTAACACTCATGGGATAACCGTGTGGCTTATCATGGACAATCCTGTGACTCCAAATTTTGTCATGCATACCATGTTGGGAGAAAAAGCATCAGTTTTCTTTAAGGGTATAATGCTGGGTAGGTTCACTAGACTCCAGGGAATAGACTCACACACCCAAGACCATTTGGGGAACAGGCACTAGACAGACTCCTTGCTTTACTCTTTTTTTTTTTTTTTTATTTGGTCTTTTCGAGACAGGGTCTCCCTGTAGCCCCAGCTGTCCTGGAATTCGCTCTGTAGACCAGGCTGTCCTTGAACTCACAAAGATCCGCCTGACCCTGCCTCCTAAGTGCTAGGATTAAAGGCGTGCGCCCGGCTGCTTTACTCTTTTTTAAATATGCACACAATATATGCGATACTGTTCTAGTCCTAAATAAATATCAGTGTTCTTTGGAGAATCTCTTTGATTATTGTTTAGACTGACAATCTAAAATTTGTGCTGTTGATTCAGAAATAATTCCTGAAAGCATTTCCTCCAAGGTTTGAAAGATAGCAATATAAAATTATGTTGGTATCCCAAAGGGACAAATTTATGGATTCGACCACATTTTCTATATTTGTTTCAAAAGCAATTATATATCACTTAGGCTCATCTTATGCATGGACTTATCTAATTTTCTCCTAAAAGGAAGAACATTTGAATCAACTATTATTAAAACAGTGCTGGATGAAATCCCAGCAGCACACAACGGTATCTGTCTAGCTGATGGACGTGTTGGTTAGGTGGAGGTTGCCTCCTGTGAGCTGGGTTCAGTTGGGTATCTCTGCTTCAAGCCGCAATGTCCGGGGGGCTCTGTTCCTCTCTAAGGTTTGGGCTTAATTGGTTCTACTTGTCTCTCAAACTCCCTTCAGCACCCATCTAGTGTCGTAAATTCTCATCGCAATAACAGAGGATCAAGGAAACAAACCAAAACGGAAAGGCTCTGGACTCCCCTTCCTGCCACAGGTGAAATCAGTCCAAAGTGGAGACTAACATTAAGGGTTCGAAATACATTCGTCTCCGGTGAGGCCATGGCAGGGAAGGGACGAATTGACTGTTCAAAAGGACCTCATGAAGGCGAAAAGATGCCATAAAGCTAGAAATGGTCCCATGGTAGGTTAGGTACCCAAATTGAAGATGACCGTGATGTTATGGAATAAATATACACTTGCTTCTTCTGTAGGTTCCTAGCACATAGCTCCCAAAAGCCTTGGAAACTCTGAGTGATGAGTGTCTTTTAGGTGCTAATAAGAAGACTACTAACTAGAGGTAGAGACCAAGATGGGGTTGGGGAAGGGAGTGCTGGAAATTTGGTTCCAACTTTCACACTCTGTGGGCATGAAAGGGGCTGGAGGTTGAGTTGATCATCAGTAGCCACTGATTTAACCAATCGTGTTTATTTAACGAAGCCTCCATAAAAATCCTGCAGGACCAGGTGTAGAGAACTTCTGGATGGCTGGACCTGTGGAGAGTCTGTGTCTCTCCCTTATGCCTCTTCCTTTGTGTCTCCCTCATTGGAACACACTGTGTGTTCTCTGTAATGGACTTCAGGGTGTTGTGGGAACCCTGATTTATAGCCAATTAATAAGAAGTAAAGATCGTAACATGTGGCTTGCAACTGGCATCTGAAGTGGGGGCTGTCGTCTGGGATTGAGATAGCAACGGGTGTGATCTGATGGTTTCTTCAGGTAGATGGAGTCAGTGCTGAATTGAAGTATGGGCCTCCTATCTGCTGTCTGCTGGAGAACTGCTTGTGTGTAGAGAACACCCTCAGTCTTGGTCACAGAAGTGGCCCTGGCGTATTGTGAGTATGAGAAAAAACACACTGGCTTTTCTGGTGTTGTATGCATGACTTAGAAGTGGTCATTCTACCGGCCCTTTTCTTGGCTCATTATTCTGACTCTTTGCCCTGACTCTTGATCATTTAAGAATTTTAAAGCAGCAATTATGGACAATTTCAATGGCCCATATGGAGTCTTTTAGTCAGTTTGACCAAAGCACTGGAAATAGAAATCTGACTACTCTGTTAGAAGTAAAAGTTTTAGAAAGAAATATATAGATTTTTTCTTCTAGTCCAAAGCAAGGCCAACTTATGTCAGGCTGAGTGCTTGAAGGATCCTGCTTGATCACCCATAAGCACAGACAGTTGTCTGCTATCAGATCAATGCTAACGAAGAGCGTTTGCCCCGCAGCAAGGGAGTGCGAACAAAAGCGCTTCATTGGCTTTCTCCATCACCTGATTTGACATTGATTTCCAATCTTTTTAAAAAAGGAGCCCAAGGTTAATCCCTATGCAGTCAAGTATGAGGTGGGAACATCTGCTGCTGCAAAGTGATGGCAATTTTTTTCAGAGTTTATGAAAGAATATGGGGACCGCTCTTCTCCAAGTGAAAACTGCTCATTTAAGATCTTTTCTCTTCAATAGTTTCCACTCAAGTCAGGAAGCTAGTATCTCAATTGTTTAAAACTCCAGTTGAAAACCAAATTAATTAAATGTAAAAAGGAAGTAAATCTAAATGTTGACAGATATTCCCCCTTTTCCTCCTCCACCTCCTTATTTTCCTTCCCTGCTTTTCCTCCTTCTCCTCCTCCTCTTCCTCCTCCTTCCTCCTCTTCTTCTTCCTCTTCCTTCTCCTCCTTCTCCTCCTCCTTCTTCCTCTTCTCCTCCTCCTCCTCTTCTTCCTCCCCCTCTTTCTCCTCCTCCTCCTCCCTCCTTCTCCTCCTCCTCCTTCTCCCCCTCCTCCTCCTCCCTCCTCCTCCTCCTCCTTCTCCTCCTCCTCCTTCTCCTCCTCCTCCTTCTCCTCCTCCTCCTCCTCCTCCTCCTCCTCCTCCTCCTCCTCCTCCTCCTCTTCTGTATGTCTGTATATTCAAGTGTGTGTGAATTTGCATGCAAGTGTGGTTATGTGTATGCATGGTGGACATGCAGAGATATGAGAACAAGCACCTTCCACCTTTTTCTTTGAGACAGGGTCTCTCATTGGCCTGAAACTTGGTTACACAGGCAAGGCTAGGTGGCCCACAAACCTCCAGGGAATGGCCTATTTCTGCTCCCACCTTGCAGTGCTGATTACAGAACCATACTGTCTTGCTCACTTTTTTTACATAAGGTTTTTGGATCTAAACACAAATATTTAAACTTGTGAGGAAAGCCCTTCACTGAAGGAGCCTGAAACCAGGAATTTCTGTTCCAGTCATCAGGCCAGTGGACTCAGTGGATTTAGAAAGTATTATAATTACACTTTACAAAACTATTGTGTGTGTGTGTGTTTGTGCGCGCGCGCGCACGTGCATGCGTCTCCTGTCCACGTGGAAGTCAGAGGGTAACCTGTGAGACTCAGTTCCCTTATTTTTCTATTTTTAATGAGTAGCATTGTTTGTGCCTTTTTAAAATTTACATAAATAATTCTGGTATGGTGGAGTGTGCTGGGAATCTATGTCCTTGGGAGGCTGAGGTGGGAAGATTGCAGCATATTCATATTCTGGGATACATAGTGAGTGCAGGGCCATCCAGAGTTGTTCAGCCAGACCTTATTTCAAAAAACAAAACAAAACAAAATTTACACAAATGGCAAACCTGTTCATGTTGCACAGTCAGCATTTTATCAAGGTTTAGTTTATTTTAATAGTATTCCATCTTATGACTGTGAATAAGCCATGTTTTATTATCTATTCTGTCAAGTGCCTCATTTCTCCAGCACAGATATTCAAGGGTTGAACTGTCAAGTGTGTGCACTTCCGTTTCAAGTCCAGTAGCAATGGGAAAATCCTTATCCAGCATGCTGAGACAATTTGCCCTCCTGCTAGGCATGTGTGAGTATCTATTTCCCACATTCTTACCAAAAATTTGTATTAACAGATACTATTTTTTTAAAGATTGTTTTTCAAAGGGATATGAAAAAGCCACAATTGACCATCTTCTCCAGTGAAGCCTCTTTTGGCATACACTGAGTTCCCATCTGTAGACACAGGTCTGTTTCTGCTCTTCCTTTCTCTTCCCGTTGTCTACTGTGTGAGTCTTCTGCATGAATGACTTTATAATCGTCGTGATGTCTTTGCCTGCGAGTCCTTCATTATCCTTCAGAAATCCTGCTTGCTCTTTGACCTTTGTTGTTCTATTGGAAGTTTAGCATAGGTTTGACAATGTCTGTGAAAATCCCAGTGGGTTTGATTGGAACTTTATAAATGAATTTGGAAAGAACCGTCATCTCTCAAATACTACTTCTTACTCATGAACATGTTCCATACCCTCACCCAGTTTAAAAATTTACTTCATTAAATAGAACTACATACCATTTCCATGATATTATATATTATTTGCCAACTACATTCCTACTACACAGCTTATATTTTTGTTGCTACTTGTGACTAAGATGATTTTTTAAGTCATACCTTTTAATTGGATATTACTAGTGTATACATATGCTATTGATTTTTGTATATGATTTTATATCCACCAGAGCAGAGGGAGAAGGCATGCCTGCATGCATCTGCTCAGCTCGCTTGTGCCGCGCGTTGGCAGTCCAGGACCCAAACCTAGAGGATGGCGCCACCTATAATGAGCAGATCTTGCTGCCTCCATTAACATAATGAAGACAATTCCCCCCAGACACATCCATGGGCAGCACAGTGAAGACAGTCTCTCACTGAGACTCTTTTCCCAGGTGCTAAGCTGACAATTAAATCTAACACTCACAAGCATCCTTATTCCAGGAAAATGTAATGCTTAAACATTTCACTTTTTAGCCTGATACTGGCAGGTTTTAAGAAGATTTACTGAAGTTTTATTTGCATGTGTATGTATGTATGTGTACATGAGTGTGGGTTTCCACAGAGGAAAGAAGATGGCCAAGGACCCCCCCCCCCAGCTAGAGTGATAGGCAGTTGTTAACTGTCTGATGTTGGTGCTGGGTCCTTTGGAAGAGCAGCACCTGCTGTTAGCCATTGGGCCACCTCTCCACTGCCTGCAGAAGTTTTAATGGATACCCTTTGTAAAGCAAAGATGGTTCTCTTCTAGTTCTGAGTGCTGAGCTTTTAGAATATGTGAATCCTGTTCTTTGTTTTGCCTTTTTTGAGATTATCACTTTTTTCATTCAACCTGTCAGGGTGGTTATAGCTTAATTGATTCTCTAATATTAAATCAGCTTTGCAATCCTGAGAGAGGCCTTGATTGGTCATAGGGTATTTATTTATTTATTTATTTACATTTTTATTGAAGTTTTGTGCATTTCATAGATCACTTCTCAGTCCAATTCAGACTCATTTCCTTTTCCATGTCTCCCACTTGACATGAGTTCCTTCATTCCACCATACCTGCCCTGTATCTTTCTCTGAGTCTTTTTAAAGTTTTTCAAACCAGAGCAGAGGATCACTGCTCTTGGGAGAACCTTACTGTTTTACTTGGTTCCTTGTCCCAGTTCTTTTGTTGTTGTTGTTATTCCCTCCAATTTGTATTGCTTCAACATATGCATATATTTATGTCACACCTATACTAAAATTCTATCATCTGAAAATAAACTATATGTTATTTCCAAATCATATTTCAGGATTCACATTTTTCCTTTTTAAATTTATATTACTCTAAAGTATACCTACATACCCTCCACCCATATACCAAGATTACAAAGGTTAATTCTAGAGCCTGTTAAGGAATTCACAGTATAAGAGCACAGTTGCTTTCAGGAAAAAGAGGACTATAACATTGACATTGTTCAGTTTGCCTTACAGCTAGGTGCTTGGTGCTAGCATTCCCAAATGAAGGATACCATTCGTTGTTTGTTTTTCTGGGACTGTGTTACTTCACTTATCATAATATCTTCTAGTTCCATTCATTTACCTGAAAAGTTCAAGAAGCCATCTTTCTTTCTTTTTCTTCTTCTTCTTCTTCTTTTTTTTTTTTTTTTTTTATTTTTGAGACAGGGTCTCCCTTTTAGTCCCAGCTGGACAGTAGCTCGCTCTGTAGACCATGCTGGTCTTGAACTCACAGAGATCCACCTGCCTCTGCCTCCCTAGTGCTGGGATTAAAGGTGTGTACCACCACACCTGGCCTGATGCCATCTTTCTTTACCACTGCATAGAACTCCATTGTGTAGATGTACCACATTTTCTCTATCTATTCATCAATTGAGGGGCATTTGGGGTGGTTCCAGATTTCACTGTTGTGAAGAGAGCTGCAATAAACATGGCTGTGCATGTATCTCTATGGTAGGATGAGTCTTGTGGGTATATACTCAGGAATGGTATGACTGGGTCAGGTGGTAGGCTCATTTTAAGGGTTTTCCACACTGCTTTCCATAATGGTTGTACAAGTTTATATTTCCACCAGCAGTGGATGAGTGTTCCCCTTTCCCCACAACCTCACAACCTCTCCAACATTTGGTATCATTTGTTTTCTTGATCCTAGCCAGTCTTATCAGAGAGAGATGATATCTTACAGTGGTTTTAATTTGCATTCCCTTAATTATTAGTGATGTTGAACACTTTTTAAGATGTTTCTCAGCCATCTTTATTTCCTTATTTGTGAAGTCTCTGTTAATCTCTTTACTCCATCTTTTGATCTAGTCATTTGTTTTCTTTTCTTTTCTTTCTTTTTTTTTTGGTCATTTGTTTTTTTCTTTGTTTTCTGAGTGGTTTATATATTCTGGAAGTTAATGCTCTGCCAGATGTATCAGTGGTGAAGGTTTATTCCCACTCTGTGGGTTTTCTCTTCACTTCACAGATTGTTTCTTTTGCTGTACAGAAGCTTTTGAGTTTAATGAGGTCCCACTTGTCAGTTGTTGACCTTATTTTCTGTGCAGCTGCTGTCTGATTTAGAAAGTCTTCTCCTATGCCTATGTCTTACAGGTTACTGGCAATGTTTTCTTCTATCACCATTAGAGTTTCAGGTTTCACATTGAAGTCTTTGATCCATTTGGAGTTGATTTTTGTACAGGGAAAGAGGTAGGGGTTTAATTTTATTTTCTAGAAATGGTGATCTAGTTTTGCCAACATCATTTGCTGAAGATGCTGTCTTTCATCCATTGAGTCTTATTGGCCCCTTTGTCAAATATGAGGTAGCTGAAATTGTGTGTGCTCAGGCTTGGATCTTCAGTTTTGTTCCATTGGTCTACAGGTCTGTTTTTCTGACAGTACCATGCTATTTTTATGACTATAGCCCTGTAATATAGTTTGAAGTCTGGTATAGTGATCTTCCCCTGTATTGCTCTTTTTGCTTAGGGTTGCTTTTACTATTTGGGGTCTTTTGTTTTTCCATATGAATTTAAGGATTTTTTTCAAGTCTGTGAAGAAACTCATGGGGATTTTAATTGGGATTGCATTGAATCTGTATATTAATTTGGGTAGAATGGACATTTTTACTGTATTAAATTTTCCAACCCATGAACATGGGAGGTCTTCCCATCTTCTGATGTCTTCTTCAATCTCTTTCTTCATGGGTTTAAAATTTTTGTTGTAGAGATCTTTGGTGTCTTTGGTTAGGTTTGTTCCTAGGTATTTTATTGTTTTTGAGGCTATTGTGAATGAGGAGGTCTCCTTATACTCCTTCTTCATTTGCTTGTTGTTGGTGTAAAGAAAGGCTACTGATTTTTCTAGGTTAATTTTGTATCCTGCCACTTTACTGAAGCTCTTAATTGCTTCTAGGAGTTTTCTGGTGGAGTTTTTAGCATCCCTTAAGTAAACTATCATGCCATTTGCAAAGAGGTATAGCTTGACTTCCTCTTTTCCAATTAGTACTCCTTTAATTTCCCATTCTTGTCTTATTGCCCTAGCAAGCATTTCAAGCACTATATTGAAAAGGAGTGGTGATGGGGGCAGTCTTGCTGGGCTCCTGCCTTTAAAGAGAATGCTTCTAACTTTTCTCCATTTAGGATGATGTTGGCTGTGGGTTTCTTGTATATGGCTTCAATTACATTGAGGAATGATCCCTCCAGTCTATTTCCTTCTAGGACATTAAGCATGAAGGGAATGCTGGATTTTATCAAAGACTTTTTCTGCATCAATTAAGATGATTGTGTGCTTTTTTTGTCTTCAGTCCATTTATGTGTTTTATGACATTTATTGATTTATATATGTTGAACCATCCCTGCACCTCTGGTATAAATCCAATTTGATACAGATGGATGATCTTTTTCATCTGGGTCTCTATGCAGTTTGCAAATATTTTGTTAAGAATTTTTGCATCTATGTTCATTAGCGAAATGGGTCTGCAGATTTATTTTTTGGTTGCATCTTTGTCTGGTTTTGGTATTAGAGTAATGCTGGCTTCATAGAAGGAATTTGACAGATTTCCCTCTGTTTGTATCCTTCTGAACAGTTTGAGTAGTAATGGCTGTAAGTCTTCTTTAAATGTTCTATAGAATTCTACCTTGTAACCATCTGGGTCCAGGCTTTTTTTAGTTGGGATGTTTTTTATTACATTTTCAATTTCCTCCAATATTATGGGTCTCTTTAAGCTCAATCTCTTCTTGGTTAAGCTTTGTTGATTTCCAGGATTTCAGATGTTCATCCATTTCTGTTAGGTTTTCAAATTTAGTAGAGTATAGGTTTTAGAAGTATTCCTGTATGATTGTCTGGATCTTTTCATTGTCTGTTTTGGATATTTCCCCTTTCATCACAGATTATATTGATTTGAAATTGCTTTTTTCCTTCTTTTGGTTAACTGGGCTAGAGGTCTATCTTGTTTACCCTTTCAAAAACCAACTTTTGGATTCATTGATTCTTTATATTGTTTATTTCTATTTTTTTTATTTCTGCTCTGATTTTTGTTATTTCTTCCTGTCTATTGGGTTTAGGCTTGTTGTTGTCTCTCAAGTGTTTTTAGCTGCAGTGTTAGATCATTTACTTGTGCTCTTTCTGTTTTTTAAATGTAGGCACCTAGGACTATAAATTTCCCTCTTAGGTCTGCTTTTAAATTATTCCATTGGTTTGTTATGTTGTATTGTCATTTTCGTTTAGTTCCAGGAATGTTTTTATTTATTTCTTTATTTCTTCCTGACCCATTCATTATTCAAGAGTGTGTTGTTTAGTCTCTGTGTATTCTTGTAGGTAGTAGGGCTTCTCCTGATGTTGATATTCAGCTTTATTGCACTGTGGTCTGAGAGCCTGCATGAAATTATTTCAGTCATTTTGTATTTGTTGAGGTTTATTCTGTGTCCCAGTATGTGGTCGATTTTGGAGAAGGTTCCATGGGGTACTGAGTGGAAAGTATATTCTTTGATGTTTGGGTGGAATATTCAGTAGATATCTGTGAGGTCCATTAGGTGTGTTATATTGTTCAGTTCAAATGTCTTTTTGTTTATTCTTTGTCCAGTTGACCTATCCTCCAAAGGCTCAATGGGGTATTGAAGACCCAACTATTAGTGTGCTGTGGTTAATTTGTGCCTTAAGGTCTTGTAGGATTGTGTTTATAAAGTTTGGTGCACTAGAGTTTGGTGCATATATATTTATTATTGTGAAATCTTCATGATTAATTGTTCCCTTTATAAGGGTGTAATGATGGGTTTGTCTCTTCTGATTAGTTTTACTTTGAGGTATATTTTGTCTGATATTAGAATAATAGCAACTCCTGCTTGGTTGTTTTTTTTTTTTTTTTTTTTTATTGGTGCTTTTGCTTGGAATATTTTGTTTCCATCCCTTCACCTTTAAAGTTGATGCTGATCCTTGAGGGTGAGATGTGTTTCCTGTAGACAGCATATAGATGGATTCTGTTTTCTAATCTATTCTCCCAGTCTATGTCTTTTGATTGGGGAGGTTAGACCATTAATATTTAAGGTTATTAGTGAGAGATTTGTGTTGCTTCTTTTTGCCTTATTTTCTGTTTGCATTCTTGGTCTAGGTTTGTATTTTCATAGGTATATTTTTATTAATTTCTCTCTCTCACTGGGGATAGTCATTCCTTCTCTCCTTTGAATTGCTTTGAGTATTTTCTGAAGGGTTGGTTTTCTTGGCATGTATTCTTTCATTTTGTTTATGTTATGAAATATTTTTCTTTCCCCTTCGACTATAATTGACATTTTTGCTAGGTATAATAACCTGGGTTGGCATCTATTTTGTTTATTACTGGGAATACTTTGGTTCACGTTCTTCTGGCTTTCATAGTTTACACTGAAAAGTCAGCTGTAATTCTGATGGGTTTCCCCTTATATGTAACTTGTTGTTTTTCTCTTGTGGCTTTCAGTGTTTTGTCTTTGCTTTGGGCATCTAGCATTTTAACTATGATATGGCATGGGGAGTTTCTTTTCTGATCTTGTGTATTTGGTGTTTTATGTGCTTTTTGTATTAGTATAGGTTTTTCTCTTTTCAGTTGGGGGAAATTTTCTTCTATTATTCTGTTGAAGAGTTGATCGATAATTTTTGTCTTGGGCTTCTTCTCCTTCCTTTATCCCTATGATGTGGAGGTTTGGTTTTTTCATAGTGTCCCACATTTCCTGATTGTTCCACTCTTGCCTTTATTTAAAAATTTTCATATTCTTTTCTTGAGCATTCTAGTTCTTCCATGTTATTTTATGGTGTTGATATTCTATTTTCTGCTTTTTCCAATCTCTTCCTGAGGCTTTCTCCCATTTTTTCCTGTTGATTTGGTGAGTGTTCAACTTCCCTTTTCATTTCATCCTGTGATTTCCTTAGTCTTTCCATTTCCTTTTGAAGCTTGTCATTCTCTTCTTGTAGTTCCTTGCTTCACTGGTCTGTTTCCTTTCATTTCAGCCTATTATCTCTTCAGTGTTTCCATTTCCTTCCAGAGTTTGTCATTCTCTCCCTCTAGTTCCTTTTTGAGTTTGTCATTCTCTCCCTCTAGTTCCTTCCCGAGTTTGTCATTTTCTCCCTTTAGTTCTTTTATTTGTTCTTTATATTCCTTGATTTCTTTGAGTATTTCTAAGATCGTTCTTCTAAGGTCTGTGTCTTAGGTTGCTTCCAGGGAACTCTCCTTGTAGGCATCTTTTATAGGACCAGTAGAGTTTGGTGTGGATTTATTCTGTTTTTATCATGGTTTTTGTTGTGTTTTTGGCATGTGGGTTTGTTTTGTTGTTTGTATTCCAATTGGAATCTCAACTGTTTCCTCACTGCTTTGGAGGCTTGCTTTGCTTGTTTCCTTCAGGTGCTTTCTTTGTTTTTTCCTTGTTTATGGAGGGCTGGCTGGTCTAGGTTTCAGGTTTTCACTTTAGGTTATATATTGGAAGGTCCAGCTAACTCTTCCCTTTCTGTTCTGAAGGCTCTCCAGAAATTGGATATGTAATAACCAAGTTGGTTCACCACTGAGCACTGTGCTCATTCAGCTTCCCTCTGGCCAGTTCCTCTAGTTTGGCTGTGAAGCCTAGAGTGTTGGGACTGGAGTTGTAGTAGGTTCCTGTCTCTTCTACTTCCTTGAACCTTGAACTCACTACCTCTATTCCCACTGGGACCCTCCCACCAGAGCTCCAGCAGGTGGAGTGGGGTGCAGGGAGTGGTTTGCTCCCTTGGGACTGTGGCCCCCTGTGCATCCTGCTGGCAGCTGGATAACTCTGCCCATGCCAATCACGCAGGAGGGGTGTGGTGTTTTGCCAGGGTGCTGAGACCCAGGCCACTGGCACTTGATTCCTGAGCAGCTCTGGCTCACCCGTCCATGCACAACGTGTTGTGTCCATGTCGTGCCCTCCACCCCCTGCCTGGGTAACTCCCAGGTATTTATTTTTAAATAATATAGTGGTTTGAATGAGAACTGCTCCTTATGGGTGCAAATATTTAAATACTTGTTCAGTTGGTGGAGCTGTTTAGAGAAGGTAATGATGGAACCATTGGGAGGTATAGCCTCTCTGGAGGAGGAACATCACTCGGTGTGGGCTTTGTGGTTTCATCTTCCAGTTTTTCTGTCTGCTTCCTGTTTGCCATTGGAGATATCAGTTCTCAGCTTCCTGCTCCTGCTACTATGCCTGCAGCCAAAGAGACTCTTAACCTTTGGGAAGCTCCAGCCCAATAAAAGCTGCCTTGGTCCTGGTGTTCTATTACAGCAGCAACAACAACAAAACCCCAACCAGTTCAAATACCTAACTGCTTTAGTTGCTAACCCATTATTTAGAACTTGTATCTACATTCATGAGTAGATTTGGCTTGTAATTTTCTTTTCTTTTTTTTTTATTATTTACCTTTATTTTTTAGGTTAACGTAGAAAGTAACTAAAGTAACTAGTAACTGCCATCTTTACACATATGTCATTATGCTTTGTTCTCATTCCCTTCCCTCCACAATGGCCCTCTCTGTACCCCTCCCCCATCCAGCTGGATCCCTTCCTTCCCCTAATTAGTACCCACTTTGGCTTTTTAAAAAGATTAAAAAATTTTTTTTAAAAATTATTTATTTATTATTTTTTTATGTGTATGAGTGTACTGTCTGCATGTAGGTTGGTGCACTCATGTCATGCAATGCCAGGTCAGAAGAGGGCGTCGGATTCCCCTGGAACTGGAGTTAAAGATGGTTCTTAGCCACCATAAGAGTGCTGGGAATTGAACCTGGGTCCTCTGCAAGAGCAGTTGGTCCTCTTAACCGCTGAGCCATCTCTCCATCCCCTAAAGTTTTTCTATGTGGACAAGAGTTTTGCCTGTGTGTATCTAAGTACACTGTGTGCATGCAATGCTCACAGAGGCCAGAAGAGGGTGGCATATCCCCAGGAACTGGAGTTAAGGATGGTTGTTAGCCAACACATGGATGCTGGAACCAAACACAGGTCCTCTGCAAAAGCTGCCAGTACTTAACCACTAAGCCATCTCCCCAGCCCCATTTCCACTTCTTTAAGACTTCTATTACTCTTATTTCTCATCTCCCTTAAGATCTCTTCCTCCCTATCTTAGGATCCCTTTTCTAGTCAAACAGTAGTTTTTTTTCCCAACACAATATAACCCAGTTAATACACTAATTTGGTACTTCATGCTTGAGGAATAATGGCTGGAAGTTTTTTTTCACATTAAAATCATTATGTTTCCATAAGCACAGAAGACTTTGTGCAGTAAAAACACTGCAGCTCCTAACACACAGTAGCTTTGATTCTGAGCTCAGGTGTTGTCCAGCATTCACTGCTGTTGCAATGGCATAACAGCATGAGCAGTGCAGAGTGCACATTGTGTGCTTAGAACCAAGGTTGCAATGAAGCTGAGCAGTGCCACAGATAAAAACTACCAGAAACACCTTGGATTCATTATAGATCTGATTTTTTTATTTTTTGTTTTTTTATTTTTTATTTTTTAAATATTTTTTAATATTTATTTATTTTTATTTATGTTTATATATATGAATGTACTGTCTGCATGTAGGTTTGTGCACCCGTGTCATGCAATGCTGCGGAGGTCAGAAGAGGGCGTCAGATTCCCCTGGAACTGGAGTTAAAGGCGGTTCTCGGCTGCCATGTGGGTGCTGGGGATCAAACCCGGGTCCTCTGCAAGAGCGGTTGGTGCTCTTAACCACTAGGCCATCTCTCCAGCCCCTTATTTTTTATTTTTTAGATTTGATTTTGGATGAGTTTTTAGTAGCTGTATGCTGCCAAATTTTTCCACCCCTAAATTTAGTTAATATAACCCCATATGGGCTTATAACCCACAGTTTAAAAAGCTGTAATTTAGAGGACAACTACTAGATTCTAGATTTGGAGCACCATTTAAAAAATAATAGAAGGGAATAATCCTAACAAAATAAGAAGCTGTAGACTGTGGCACACACCTTCGATCCCAGCACTTAGGAGGCAGGGGCAGGAGGATCTCTGTGAGTTCAAGTCCAGCCTTGTTGAGTTCCAGGACAGCTGGGGCTACAGAGAGACCCTGTCTCAAAAAGACAAAAAAAGAAGCTGAAGACTATACTCTACAGTACTAAAAAAACACATAAGCAAATTTAGGATACCAAAGAAATTATTGATTATGCCATATTTCATGAAAAAGGTATCCTTTCCAAGTTCTTATTGTCATGTTCATAATCCGTCATATTAAATCCCCTCATCTCAAAACACTGATGTGTCCCAGTTAAAAGTTCTTACATACTCAAAAAAAAAAAAAAAAAAAAGCACAGAGTTGTTTTGCCTGTCTTACTGGCAAGTGCAGCTACCCTGTGGCTGCCACTGCTTTTGCCATCCTTCAAAGACATGAGACACAGCTTTTCAACCTTCCAATGTGGACTGAAGACTCATGTCTCTCCAAGAATTCTCCAATCCTTCATTGCCAGATGGGGACTGCTGAGACATCCAACTTGCGGACTGAGCTACTACTGGGGCTTCTGCTTCTTCAGATTATAGACTGCCATTGTTGGACTACCCAGGCTGTATCATGGAGACCAGTACAGGAAGATCAAGACAGGACGTGGTGCTTACTGGACCTCATTTGGTGACCATGGGAAGGGAAAACCCCAGTGTGGAGCACAAGGGCAGAACTGATGGTGGTTTGGGCTTGCCAAAGAGGAGCCTTCGAACATGACATTTTTCAGCAGTTTGAGGGTACAGCCCACCATGGGAGGAAAGTCAAGGCACCAGGTGCTTCAGGCAGCTTGCATCTGCATTCAGTCACACTGTATCCAATCTAGAAATTCCCTCACAGACAAACCCAGAAGTTTGTGTTCTAGGTGTTATGCAGGGCCTGGGCTTGGAGATCTAAAGATGGTGCCTACCACCCTTTTCTTCCCTGTAATTTTCTTTTCTAACATTATCTTTTCTCCAGTTTTGGTCACCTCATACCATGAGCCAGGAAATGTCTCTTCTTTTTGGATGCTTGATGGCAGTTTGCTTGGATTAGGAGATATCTGTTACTTGGAGGTATGGAATACACCTGTCCAACAAGTTTAGCCCTGTTTGAGGGGATGAGGAGTAGCATAGGTTCTAAATTATGATCCAACTTCATTAACAATCATGAATCTATGGAGGCTTTTATATTTTTAAGTTATATTTTAATTACATTATTAATTAATTAACAAATTAGTGTGTGTGCGTGTGTGTGCGTGTGTGTGTGTATGTGTGTATGTTTATGCACTGTGGTGTCTGTGGAGGTCAGAGCACAGCTTGCAGGAGTTGATTTTTTCCTTCCATCTTGTGGGTCCTGGGGAATTGAACTCAAGTTGCTGTCTTGGCCGCATGTACTAAAACAGGCTGAACCATCTTACTGGTCTAAGCTTTTATATTTCTATGAAAGAATTTTGGTAATTGAAGTTGCTTCCTGAAAAAGTATATGTCTGCCTAGGTTTCTAGTTTATTGGTGTCAGCATTTTAAGATTCTTCAAATTTCTAATGAATAAGGCATTATGCATCTCTTTGCATGTAAGATGGACAATTTGTACCTTAGCTCTTTTTCTTCTTCATTCATATCAGATAACTAGCTTGGTTTTGGCCTCAGCAAAACTTTAGCTCCTGGCTCTCTTGACCTGCTTTGTTAGTCTAGGGCAAGTTTCTGCCTTTATGGTTTTCATTTATGCTCTTCTAACTGTTTCATTCGAATTTATTGTTTTTCTAATATTTTGAATTAGATCCTGACATTCATTAATGTTGATCTAGCATCATATCTACAATGTAAATGTTTAAGTCCATAGTAGCTCTGGAGTACTTTTCCAGTTGTATCCATCACAATGCTTTTATCGTCATTTAGTACTAAATAGTGATTGTTTCTTTTATGATTTATTTATGGTTTCACAAATTATATACAGACTATTGAAAGAAATTTCTAATGTACATGGTCTTGAAGCCTACTTTTAAACTATCATTTTCTGGGGCTGGAGAGATGGCCTAGTGGTTAAGAGCGCTGACAGCTCTTGCAGAGGACCCGGGTTCGATCCCTAGCACCCACATGGCGGCCGAGAACCATCCGAAACTCCAATTCCAGGAGAACTCCAGTTCCAGGGGAATCCAATGCCCTCTTCTGACCTCCGTGGCATTGCACGACACGGGTGCACAAACCCGCATGCAGACAGTACATTCATACACATACAAAAATTAAAAAAAAAATAAACTATCATTTTCTAGTCTTATAGTACTTTGGTTACTATATGTGTCCTATATGTTTCAAAATGTTGATAATTTATACTTACCTGGCAGGGGAGATACCATGATCACAAAGGTGGTTTTCCCAGGGTGAGGCTCATCCATTGCACTTGGGATGTGCTGACCCCTGCAATTTCCCCAAATTTGGGAAACTCGACTGCATAATTTGTGGTAGTGGGGGACTGCGTTCACACTTTCCCCTGTAAACAAACAAGCAAGCAAGCAAGCAAGCAAAACCCAAAATGTTTATAATTTATTGAATCCTTATTTGTGGGCAAGTTCTCTTTCACGTTTTGGTAAACTATTCAGCTGTTCTTGAAAATATATTCTATAATCTTTGGTGCAAGATGTAAGTTGCAGTCATCTTTGGGAAATTTATTGAGATATTTTCAGGTTTATTTCTTTATTGCTTTTCCTCCAGTAGTTATTGCAAGATGTTAAAACCTTTACCCAATGATTGCAATTTGTTAATTTTGCCTTGAGCTTTTGTTTTTGCTTCATGTATTTTGAGGCAATATTATTATATACAAGCTCAAGATTGTATTTTCTTTGTATAATAATAAAATGAATTATTCATTTTATTATTCTACCATGTTCTCTCCCTTAAATTTGAGCTTGTGTGATTTGCTATGACTGCATGAATTTCATCATGGTTAGAAAAAAATATGATTTCTTTTTGCTTTTTAACTTTCAATTTTTTGACATTAGGTATGTTTCTTTAATAAGCAATATATAAAAAGGAAATATGTTGGGGCTGGAGAGATGGCCTAGTGGTTAAGAGCACTGACTACTCTTGCAGAGGACCCAGGTTCGATCCCCAGCACCCACATGGCGGCTGAGAACTGTCTTTTAACTCCAGTTCCAGGGGAATCCATTGCCCTCTTCTGACCTCCACAGCATTGCATGACACAGGTGCACAAAACTACATGCAGGCAGTACATTCATACACATACAAAAGTAAATAAAATTAAAAAAGGGAATATGTTTTAAAAACAGTGTGTGATTGGTGAATTCAAGTTATCTTTGTGTATCTCTACCATTTAAAATTTTTATTATGGTTATTTGTGTGTGTGTGTGTGTGTGTGTATGTGTGTGTGTGTGTGTGTGTGTTTGTGTGTGTACATTCATATACATGTGCCAAGGCAGGCATTGTAGTTAGAGGATAACTTGCAGGAATTGGTCCTTTCTTTTCACTGTGTGCATCCTGGAGATCAAACTCTGTGTCAGGCTTGGCAGCAAGCACCTTTACCCATTAAGCCATCTTGCCAGCCCTTCTCTAATGTCTGACAGGACTTTTTACTAGGCATACAAAGCAATGGGTTTCGAGGTGACATTTTCACACGCCTACCATTGTACTTTGTTCTCACTTGCTCTCTCACCACCCCCTTCTATTCCCTGTACTAGTCTGGTCCTCTTCCCCCTTCCAAATACGCCCCACTGCTCTCTCTCAGGTCACAGGCCTTGCACTGTCCTCTCCCACTGCTCTCTCTCAGGTAGCAGGCCTTGCACTGTGCTGTCCCCACTGCTCTCTCTCAGGTCGCAGGCCTTGCACTGTGCTCTCCCACCGCTCTCTCTCAGGTCGCAGGCCTTGCACTGTGCTCTCCCACTGCTCTCTCTCAGATCGCAGGCCTTGCACTGTCCTCTCCCACTGTTCTCTCTCAGGTCACAGCCCTTGCACTGTCCTCTCCCACTGCTCTCTCTCAGGTCGCAGGCCTTGCACTGTGCTCTCCCAATGCTCTCTCTCAGGTCGCAGGCCTTGCACTGTGCTCTCCCACTGCTCTCTCTCAGGTCGCAGGCCTTGCACTGTGCTCTCCCACTGCTCTCTCTCAGGTCGCAGGCCTTGCACTGTCCTCTCCCACTGCTCTCTCTCAGGTCGCAGGCCTTGCACTGTCCTCTCCCACTGCTCTCTCTCAGGTCGCAGGCCTTGCACTGTGCTCTCCCACTGCTCTCTCTCAGGTCGCAGGCCTTGCACTGTCCTCTCCCACTGCTCTCTCTCAGGTCGCAGGCCTTGCACTGTCCTCTCCCACTGCTCTCTCTCAGGTCGCAGGCCTTGCACTGTCCTCTCCCACTGCTCTCTCTCAGGTCGCAGGCCTTGCACTGTCCTCTCCCACTGCTCTCTCTCAGGTCGCAGGCCTTGCACTGTCCTCTCCCACTGCTCTCTCTCAGGTCGCAGGCCTTGCACTGTCCTCTCCCACTGCTCTCTCTCAGGTCGCAGGCCTTGCACTGTCCTCTCCCACTGCTCTCTCTCAGGTCGCAGGCCTTGCACTGTCCTCTCCCACTGCTCTCTCTCAGGTCGCAGGCCTTGCACTGTCCTCTCCCACTGCTCTCTCTCAGGTCGCAGGCCTTGCACTGTCCTCTCCCACTGCTCTCTCTCAGGTCGCAGGCCTTGCACTGTCCTCTCCCACTGCTCTCTCTCAGGTCGCAGGCCTTGCACTGTCCTCTCCCACTGCTCTCTCTCAGGTCGCAGGCCTTGCACTGTCCTCTCCCACTGCTCTCTCTCAGGTCGCAGGCCTTGCACTGTCCTCTCCCACTGCTCTCTCTCAGGTCGCAGGCCTTGCACTGTCCTCTCCCACTGCTCTCTCTCAGGTCGCAGGCCTTGCACTGTCCTCTCCCACTGCTCTCTCTCAGGTCGCAGGCCTTGCACTGTCCTCTCCCACTGCTCTCTCTCAGGTCGCAGGCCTTGCACTGTCCTCTCCCACTGCTCTCTCTCAGGTCGCAGGCCTTGCACTGTCCTCTCCCACTGCTCTCTCTCAGGTCGCAGGCCTTGCACTGTCCTCTCCCACTGCTCTCTCTCAGGTCGCAGGCCTTGCACTGTCCTCTCCCACTGCTCTCTCTCAGGTCGCAGGCCTTGCACTGTCCTCTCCCACTGCTCTCTCTCAGGTCGCAGGCCTTGCACTGTGCTCTCCCACTGCTCTCTCTCAGGTCGCAGGCCTTGCACTGTGCTCTCCCCACTGCTCTCTCTCTCAGGTCGCAGCCCTTGCACTGTCCTCTCCCACTGCTCTCTCTCAGGTTGCAGGCCTTGCACTGTGCTCTCCCCACTGCTCTCTCTCAGGTCGCAGGCCTTGCACTGTCCTCTCCTATTTTCCTTTCTCCTCCCTCTAGACCTCTTCTTCCTCTCTCAGGCCATCTTGTACTTGTATGTCTACACAGACACAGACAGACACAGGCACATGCACGCACACACACACATACACACAGACACAGACACAGACTCAGACAGACAGACAGAGACACAGACAGACAGACACAGACACAGAGACAGACACACGCACATGCACACGCACATGCACACGTGTGCATGCACACACACAGACACAGACAGACATGCACACGCACATGTGCACACACACGCACATGCGCACACACACATACACACACAGACACAGACACAGACATACACACAGACACAAACACAGACAGACAGACACAGACACAGACACAGACAGACACAGACAGACACAGACACAGACACACACATGCGCGTGCACATGCACATGCACACACACATACACATACAGACACATACACAGAGACACAGACACACAGAGACACAGAGATACAGACACACACACACATGCATGCATGTGCACACACCTACACACACACACACACACGCACGCACGCACACATTTAAATCTATATTCCATATATGAGAAGCATGCAGTCTCAGTGCCAGCTCCAGTTATCCTATCTGGAGTCTCCTTTTAAAAAAAAATTATTTATTTATTTATTTTTATGTGTATGAATATACTATCTGCATGTAGGTTTGTGCACCCGTGTCGTGCAATGCCGCGGAGGTCAGAAGAGGGCATCGGATTCCCCTGGAACTGGAGTTAAAGACGGTTCTCAGCCACCATGTGGGTGCTGGGAATCGAACCTGGGTCCTCTGCAAGAGCAGCCAGCGCTCCCAACTGCTAGGCCATCTCTCCAGCCCCTGGAGTCTCCTTTCTAATGAAGGCCAGGTCTTCCTCACCTGACCACCATCTGCTTCCAATATTTCCTCAGCCAAGCCTGGGCTCTGTTATCCATTTCTTCAGTTCTGCACTGGGTTTTTGTCCAGCTAAGCTTGCATGGGTCTTGTGCATGCTGATGCCAATGCTGTAGGTTCAGATGAACCAGGTCCCAGGAGCTGGTAGGGTTCATTTCCATTTGGTCTTGCATCACCTCCCTGGCTCTTACAATCTTTCCTCCCCCCAACAGCACACCCCCGGGTGTGTGAAGCTGAATATAGGCAGCCTATCCATGGAACCACACTGTGTAGTTGGGGACTCACACTACTGAGTGGAGGTCAGCCTCATATACTCACTGGGAGAGTTGTACTTACAGAACAGCCCCGTCTCCTGGGTCCCCTACCAGTTCTCCAGGACTGGTTGCCAATGTCTGTATCTGGGTACAGGGGCAGGGAAGCCTAGCCTGGAGTCGAGGGAGGGGCTCCAGGTGTTCCATAGGTAGTGGGTAGGGAGTCTGAAATGTCCCCGGCTCCACCTTCTGCTTGGTGCTGCCCTCTGCTGCCTCATCATCTATTTCAGAAGTTGATGACTATTTTACTTTTTCAGTGCTGTGTTAATTTTCATGAGTCTAAATTTAAACATCCTCTGATCTTTTCATGCTAAAAGTAGCTTCTAACAGGGCATGGTGGCACACGCCTTTCATCCCAGCACCTAAGAGGCAGAGGCAGAAAGATCTCTGTGAGATTGAGGCCAGCCTGGTCTACATAGTGAGTTCCAGGCTAGCTGTGGCTGCAGGGATAAAAAAAAAGAGCAGCTCCTGACTTCAGTATGATTATATAGCATTTTTATGTTTGTTATTGATCTTTTGGGGTGCTGAGCCTTACACATCCCAGACAAGTGCTCTACTGAGTTATGTCCCTACCTCAGTTGTTTAGTATTTAATTCTATTTTTTGAAATACACACACACAATGCTTACCCAGTTTTTTTGTTTCTTTACTTTCATTTCTTCATTGTAGGTTTAATTTCCTTCTTTCTGAGAAATATTCTTTTTTTTTTATTAATTATTATTTATTTCTGTATGTGTATGAATGTACTGTCTGCATGCAAGTTTGTGCACCCGTGTCGTGCAATGCCACGGAGGTCAGAAGAGGGTCTTGGATTCCCCTGGAGCTGGAGTTCTCCTGGAATTGGAGTTTCAGACGGTTCTTGGCCGCCATGTGGGTGCTGGGGATCGAACCCGGGTCCTCTGTAAGAGCAGTCGGTGCTCTTAACCGCTAGGCCATCTTTTATACTAAGACAGAACTAGATTTTGGTTTGATGAAGTTTGAGAAAACCCATCAAAACAAGATATAGAAGGGCTGGAGAGATGGCTCAGTGGTTCAGAGCACTGGCTGTTCTTGCAGAAGACTGGGGTTTGAATCCTAGAGCCCATATGATGGCTAACAACTGTCCATAACTCCCGTTCCAGGGCACCCAACACCTTCTGTCTTCTGCAGGCATTGCATGTCATGGGTGCATTTATGTACATGCAGGCAATATGCTCAGATACATAAAATAAATAAATGAATAAACAAAACCCCAAGATATAGGACATTTCCCTCACCCTTAAAAAATTCCCTCTTGCCTCTTTCCTTCTGATTCCCTACCCTCCCTTCTGACAGGCCACAAGTATTTTGCTTTTATTATCATTTGATGAATGTCACACAAATAAATCATTTGCATGTAGTTTGTGTTTGACTTCTGTCAAATGCTTCTGCATTTCATCTATGGGTTGTGTGCTTACTTAATTCTTGGTCATTATTGTTACAAATATGATACCATTGTGCAAGTATCCCAGTGCTCAGTCTTCTCCCGTCATGGGCAGTGAACTTTTCCTGGCACCAACTTTAACCCCAGCCAGATATTGTTGCTCTGAAATCTTAAATAGTCATTCAGGATGCTAGATCACATCTTCTGATTCTATCCTGGGACCTCACCTAATAACACCCACTGTTTCCTTCCTGGACTCTCATTCCTCTTTGATCCTTCAAATTTCTTCCCTTTACTGGGGATAAAAATGCTGTCCCCTCTATTCCTTCAGTTTTGTAATACCCTGAGAAGTGTCTCAAAATCTGATTTTCTCTGTTGATGCAATTACTTTCCTCAGCAAGTTGAGAATGTGTGATGCGCGGGCTGATTGTTAACAGGATTCTATAATACATAATAATGAGTTATAAAACTTATAAAGCATTGACAACCTAGTGGATATTTAGCTAAGTATCTTATTTATATTATTAAAGGATTACTTGATAATTTAATACCATAATCTTATGAGTAGTCCCATTTTACCAGTCATGATACTGTGGATTAGCTGGGCGTGGTGGCACACACCTTTAATTCTAGCACTTGGGAGGCAGAGGCAGGTGGATCTTTGTGAGTTCAAGGACAGCCTGGTCTACAGAGTTCCAGGACAGTTGAGGCTACAGGGAGACTCTGTCTCGAAAAAGACAAAACAAAAAATTGAAATGTACAGAACAGTCTAAATTATTAGTGTAAATGTTAAAATGGACTTAACATTTCAGTCTGTATTAACAAACAGAATATTGCAAGAGGTCTAGAGTTCTACTCTTCTACCTATTACTATCCCCACCTGGGTAACTTAATCCTGATTAAGTAGATTTTCTTTGCTTTTGTTTTTCTGTACTNCTCCTGGAATTGGAGTTACAGATGGTTCTCAGCTGCCATGTGGGTGCTGGGGATCGAACCTGGGTCCTCTGTAAGAGCAGTCGGCACTCTTAACCGCTAGGCCATCTCTCCAGCCCCTGGATTCTTAAAAATTGTTTCCATTCCAGTGTTAAACCTTTGTTCATTTCAACTGGGTGAGTATATAGGCTGTCTTTTCCTTCTGGCACCAAGACACTTGCTAGTTACTTATAGATCTTCCTGTTTGTGGTTCATGGGCTGCAATGCCTTTGCCACAAAGTGTGGCTTCCTCTCTAGGAAGAGCCTTATTTCTGGGTGAAGCTCTTTGGTCAAACGATCCCTTTCCTTTCCTTTCTCCATAGAGATAACCAGCTCTCCAAGGAACCAGATTAGATCAGAGGGAAGAATTAACCCTGCCTCCACAGGCAGGCCAAAGTGCTGATCTCCTGGAAGATCTTTCTCTGTGTTATTGAGTGATGATTTCACAACACAGCTGGGCATTCAGTGAATGAGTCTCTTGTATTAATTAAGCAGTGCTAATTAACTGAGTCTTAGACCTTGGTGGAGTGGCTATAGCAGGTTATTTCCCAGTTACTACAATGATCCTTGAAATCTCTCAAGGAGTATCACACCATTTCTTTCTTGTACCTTCAGAGCAGCAGAGCTGATTTCCCAGGAAATTTGGTGCCCTGCTTGTATGAATAAAGATAATAAATACATATTAGGAAAATAGGTCAACTGGCTATTTGTAATTCAAGGTTTCCTTTATTGTCCATGAACTCATGCAGTGAGGGAGGGCAAGAAGGGATGGAAGAAGGGAGAGAGAAAATAGTAGTGAAACTGGAATATGTTGAGGTTTGATTCATTGAGCAAATGTAAATTAGAAAGAAAATGCAGTTGTTGGAATAATTCGGGTCAAATGCACATTGGACGGAGTCTAAACAAAGAGAAAACGGCCAAGAGAGAATGGAGAAGGCAAGGACGAAAGTGCGTGGAGAACTGGCCTTGACCTATTGAGATGAAGGCTAACAAAACACACCAGCGTCATCTGCAGCGTTGCTCTCCAAATGATTTCCATCCTCGTTTTCAAGGCCCGGCTCTGAGTTATAATGAACACCCCAGAAGGTGATAGCAGCTTGGTTTTGCCCAAACTGTTTTCTCCTCCAAACTTCTACTCTTGGGTGTGGAGTCTCGTACTTTAGATCACAGTATTTGGGAGGCAGAGGCAGACTGATCTCTGTAGGATCAAGGCCAGCCTTGTCTACATAGCAAGTATCTGTCTCAAAAACAAAACAAAGCAAAATAATACAAAACAAATTCCTGTACTTTGGGAAGCAGACAAAAGGACTCATGTAGTTTGGGCTGTAAAATTCCCAGAGAGATATAGGAATGAAACTTTGCCTGGCTCGAGGCAGGACCTGTAAGACTTGTCCAGTAAAACCTCCAAGAGTTATCTGATATCTTTGTGTTTTCTTCCCTTGAGGCATTGAACAAAAATGTCTCCTCTAGTTTACCTGTTGTACAAACAGGAGCTCTGCAGCCCCCCCCCCAATTAGAGCCAAGGTGGCTCGCCCCTCCCTTCCGCCTGGCCCCCACTTCCTTGCCCAGAGCACAGTAACTTTTGGTATATAAGCACACTGCGCTGGCATGGATAAAAGAGAGACTCTATTCTCCCGGACCTCACCCTTTGAGTCCGTGTCTGTATGTCTGTCCTTGTCTTTCCTTGTCTTTCTATTCAGTCGGGTAACCTCCCCATGCCCCCCCTCTCCCCTCTCCTTGCCAGAGCTAAGCTGAGAGGTTGTCTGCCTGCAGGCAGGAGACAGCCTCGAAGCTTGCAGGGAGGAAAGAACAACATGTGTATGATGACCATGTGTGTGTATAAAGGACTAATCAGAGGATTATTAAACTCCTACAGAGCGGATGTTAGACCTTTCTGGAACTTTGAGGAGAAACTTTGTCTGCCGACTGTCACCATGAAGTGGTGACCAACCTACTAGCTCCAAGGTCTTCTGTTGGGCATGTTCTCATGGATCAGAAGAGCTGTTTCTCTTCAGGAGCCCCAACCAAAGGGAGAGAAGTAGCTGCTTCCCTGGGCTGGGAGAAAAGTCAGAGTTCCCTAGGCCTTGGGCTGAGGCACAATGTGTAGCAAGGAAATGCTATTCATTTCCTTTCAAATCATACAGCATGGTCAGTGTACAAAGGCTCTGAAAATGCTCAGAGTGGGGTCATATGATTGGGCCTCATAAATTTTTCTCCAAAGATCTCTTCATTGAAGGAGCTAGGATTCTGCATACTCAAGTCCACCTTTTAGGCCTGTGGTGCTAGACCACAGGAAGAAGTTTTGGCCAGGAAAGGTTATTAGGACATGTTTTCCAGAGAACCAGAACTAGAAATGGTGGGTTGTGTATATTCGTGTGTGTGTGTGTGTGTGCACCTCATGTCTGCACAGATGTGTGTCTCATGAATACACACATGTGTATGGGGATGTGGAAGCAGAGATGGGTGTCAGGTGTCTTCCTCTATTGTTTTCTACATTAATTTACTCACAGCTCAAGGATCATTGTAGAAGAGGAGGCTGAAGGACTGGAAGAGTCAGGGCTGGCACACGGACATAAGAAAACAGAGGTTTTCAGGCCACTGGGAACTTGCTCATATGAACTTGCAAAAATGGTGACAGCATGCACAAGACCCATGCCAACTTAATCAGACAAAAACCCAGGATAGAAAGAAAGAAATGGGCAGCAGGCCCCAACCCTGGCCTAGGAACTCTTGGCAACTGATTACTGCTGGGTGAGAAACAGGTGATCTTCTTTAGGAAAGACTCTGGATGGGCCGACGAGACTCCAGTGGATGAACTTGCACCAAAGGACATCTGGGTACAAATGCTTGATAGGAAGGACTTAACATGTATGACAGAGTGCATGGGATCTGGTGGTGCTGGCTGAGGAGGGGTGTTTTTAGAGGAGGGGGCTCTAAATTTGATTAAGATATGTTATATGAGGTGCACAAAGACTCAATAAAATTTTTCCAGTTTGAAGAAAATAAAAATAATAAAGGGTTTTTTTGGTCTTTTTGAGTCAGGGTCTTCCTGTAGCCCCAGCTGGCCTGGAACTTGCTCTGTAGACCAGGCTGGCCTTGAACTCACAGAGATCTTCCTGCTTCTGCCTCCTGAGTGCTGGGATTAAAGGTATGGGCCACTATGCCTGGCATAATAATGTTATTTATTTATTTATTTATTTATTTATTTATTTATTTATTTTTGGTCTTTTCGAGACAGGGTCTCCCTGTAGCCCCAGCTGTCCTGGAACTCACTCTGTAGACCAGGCTGGCCTTGAACTCACAAAGATCCACCTGCCTCTGTCTCCCAAGTGCTAGGATTAAAGGCGTGCGCCACCATGCCCGGCAATAATGTATTTTATAAAAGGATTCCTTGCCGAACTTAGAGCCTGCCATGTTTTTTATGTATTTTAAGAGCTGTATTTAACAAATATGATGCCAAATACCTTACTAAGGAGTAGCTTTCATACTTATTCATAAGGATAACCCAATTAGATTATTACAGTTTCATAACTGGGAAAAGTGATCCACATAGAAGCTAATTATTCTTAATATTTCACAATAAGTGGCAGAAGCACTATTTACACCCTGGCTCCTAACTCTGCTGAACTGAACACCAGGCTGTTAAACCTACAACCTTCACTGTCAGTGTGGTGCCTTCCAATGTTACTTGGGGGGATTGGATTCACTAGTGCATCATTAGCTTTCCTATCTTCCCTCAGTATCGTTAAAAATATTTCCATCAGTTCTCTCAGTTTTGAAGCTACTTTTTTTGTAGTTATCATCTATGACAACTATTTTGGTCTCTTTAAGAATCTGTTTAGTAAGAGCCTGCCATTTTGATTACAGTGGCTGGCCCTTGAGGTCCCAGGATCCTTCTGTCTCTACCTCTCTAGCACTGGGACTAGATGCATGCTGCAGCATCTGGCATTTTACATGGGTGCTGTGAGCACAGATGTTTATGCTTGAGTGGCAGGCACTTCATGCACTGAGCTATCTTTCTACTCATGAATAGGTATCGTCAGTCTATCTATCTATCTATCTATCTATCTATCTATCTATCTATATCTATCTATCTATCATCTATCTATCATCTATTTATCTATCATCTATCTATCTATCTATTATATCTATCTATCTATCATCTTACCTTCTTTCATTAGAAACACTTATTTTAAGGAATTCTCTCCTGAGATTATGGAGACTTTCAAGTCAGAAGCAGTCTGGGCAGGCCAACAGAAGGAAATGCTGGCAGGAGCTGTTGCAGTCTTGAGCTCCATTTTAGTATAGAACAGACTACCTTTCTCTTGGGGGACCTTGTTCTATTCTATTTCCTTAAGGCATGACCTGTTTGAATGAGGATTGCTCACATTATGGAGAGAAGAGTGATTTACTCGGGGTGGATGAATTTAAATAACAACCAATTTAGTTAGCAGAGCTAACTACTGGGTACTGAAGGGGCATGAGAGGCAACAACACCCTAAAGATGGCTCCTGGAGGAAGCAAGAGAGGAGGAGAGGCACCTGTTTGTGAAAGAAACCAATTGGACTGAAGCACTTCCGCGCTCATGGACGCACGTGATCAGGACACCTTGGCCAATGAGCAATCACACAACCTCCCCTACCCCATGCATGCTTGAGCTGACCTTTTCCACGATTGGATGCTTGTTTCGCGCCATGGGCGCTGCTTTGCGGTTTCTGCCTTTATAAGATGATGCAAGACTTGCAGTAAATGAGTTCTGGCTTTGACTGGCTCCCTGTCTGTCTGATTGTCTCTGGGTTCTGGGAGGCTTTGGGCTGGGCAGACAGCGCACTCATCCATACCCCCAACCGCCATGTGGGGCAGGACCTCACAGGGTACCATGATCCAGACAAGCTGACACAACAGTGACCACGTCAGGGAGGGCTGAAGGATGCTTCCTTTCAGAGTTATCCTTTTTTTTTTTTTTTTTTGATATTTTTGAGGCAGGGTCTCCCTTTACTCCCAGGTGCCTGGAGCTCGCTCTGTAGACCAGGCTGGCCTTGAACTCACAGAGATCCACCTGCCTCTGCCTCCCAAGTGCTGGGATTAAAGGCGTGCGCCACCACGCCTGGCACTAAAGACGGTTCTTAGCCACCATGCGGGTGCTGGGAATCGAACCCGGGTCCTCTGCAAGAGCAGTCAATGCTCTTAACTGCTAAGCTGTCTCTCCAGCCCTGATAGTTGTCCTCTTTGTTTCTTTCTTTGGCAGCTACTGAACAAGGTTTGGAGACTCCGTGAGCAATATGAGCTCAAAGCTGGGCACAGGGAGCTGCAGTGAACAGTGCAGCTGGCAGCCATGGCAACACCTCGGGGGTTGCATGGAGCTCATGAAAGGAGGAGAGAGTCTTCCAGAATATTCTAGAGGGGAGCTTAAATCGCAATGGGGGTGGGTGGAAGAGGGGCAGAGTTGGATCCTCTGAGGTCCGATCTGGCCTTTGATTTTATGGCCTTGGTGGGATTTGTCCCTGGGGACGTAAATCTTGTGACAGGCCGGAGGATTTTTGGAAGACTTCTTTAAAGTGCTCTATTTAAAAGCTTCTGAAAATATCCATGGGCCTGGCATTAATGCCCCTCGGCACCCTAGCCTCTCCATTCAGTGGCTGTATACCAAAGCAGAATTCTGAGCCACAACAATAAGATCAAGTGGTTTTGTTGTTAAGTAGCTTCTAAGAGCATTTTGAAGTCTCAAAAATGCCACCAAGGACTTCTAATCCTCTTCTTCCCTTTTCAGCCTCTCCTCTCTGTTGGCTGCAGAAATAGATTAACATTTGTTATACCTCCATTATAAGCAGTCAAGCAAGCAATCGGCATTTTATCAGTGGTATTTGATTGAAGGGAGAAGGTATTTTTCATTTATATTTTTGCCTGAAGGGAAGAGGAAGCAGATAAAGAGAAGAAAAGGTATTGCTATGATGTACTTCCCCTGTATATAAAAGTTGTAATCTAATGTCATACTTCAGTTCTTTTCAACTCAATGAATATTCCTCCATTATCTGACAAACACCCAGAGCTGGGATACGCCTCCCTGATGGGTAGGGTGTATTGCACTGGTAAGAAAGCTTCAACACACACCCTGGAAGATGCTTATCACTTTGCCCTTATGCATTATTTTCAACTTTCGATAACATAATTGGGGGATTCATTCATTGGCTATTTTAACATACATTTGAAAAGTGACATGGGTTACACTTACACAATTAAGAGAGATTGCAATGGCCTTATACTTGGTTAAAAGAACAGGTGCAAATTTTTATAATTCCAGGTGTTCTAGCATGAAAGGTAATCAACAATGAATGCACTGTGCTGAAGGATGGCATTAAATAGAACACCTCATAGAAACTCACGTAGAGTACACGTGCTGAGCATGGTACAGAAGCACCAGCATAGCAATAGTCACACTTAGCATTTATTTAGTGCCTCATCAGTACACTGAGCACACTGTTCACTCAGGGTATATCTTTTCCAGCTGAGAAATCCTCTCAACCCCTGGGTTTTCACAGATGGAGAAAAACCTTCTTTAGTACCCTGAGGATTAAAGTTTGAACATGGAAATGAGATGAAAAATGAAAATCAACGCATTGACTACCAAATTTTTTCCCATTAAGGTAATTTTCCTCTTCATACAATTTAATGGATGGGATAAGAAAAAAAAATTTTCCTTGAATAATTTCCATATTTCTGTTTTTTGATATTAACCAGTAGCCAAAGAAGAAGTTTAGCGGATATCAGTGAGGGTTGCCTGAGGCACAGTGGCAGACAGGCTGTGGTGTTTGACTAAAGATGGGAATGCTCAAGGATAGCTAGATTCCAGTTAGCATCATGTCACCAGTCAATGCCAAGCAAGGTTTGAAAGCCAAGATGGAAGAGGAACCATGAAAGACAGTTTTTATTCTACTGGGAATGGCTGGAAATCTGGCAACCAAATCCATTCTGTCTCTGGCTCATCTTGGAGTAAAAGATAAGTTTTGCAGGAATAATGCAGGGAGCACATACATTCACATGTGTTTGTATTTCCATATATAATGTGCATGTATGCAAATATTTTATTTACTTACTTATTTATTTTTGTCTTTTTGAGGCAGGGTCTCCCTGAAGTACCAGCAGGCCTGGAACTTGCTATGTAGACCAGGCTGGACTTGACCTCACAGAGATCTGCCTGCCTCTGCCTCATAAGTCCTGGGATTAAAGTCATGCACTACCATACACTTTTATGTATGTATGTAAAATATATGTATGCATGTATTTTAAACATAAAAACTATTCGTATTATCATAAAAGCATTTATGTTTGTTATGGAAAAGTTATAAAAATGAATTAGTAGGGGCTGGAGAGATGGCCTAGCGGTTAAGAGCGCCGACCGCTCTTGCAGAGGACCCAGGTTCGATCCCCAGCACCCACATGGTGGCCGAGAACCGTCTGAAACTCCAATTCCAGGAGAACTCCAGTTCCAGGGGAACCCTCTTCTGACCTCCGTGGCATTGCACGACACGGGTGCACAGACTCGTATGCAGACGGTACATTCATACACATACAGAAATAAAAATTTAAAAAAAATTAAAAAAAAATGAATTAGTAGAAATAAACATTTCTTTTTTTAAAATTTGTGAAATAAATTTTATTTTATTATTTTTTTCAAAGCCAAAATTTTATATGAAATGCACAAAGCCAAATGAAGCTTTGTGCATTTCATGCAAAATTTCTGATCAAGTCCAGACCCATTTCCCATTCCCCTTCCTTGCCCCCCACCCCACCAGAGCTCATGCATTCTATAAAACATGTTTTTCATCTTTTTCTCAGTCTCTTTTAAAAATTTCAATGTAGAAGTTGACTGTTTTGAGCAGAAGTTCACCATTTCAGTCAGTTCTTTGACCCAGTCTTTTTGTTGTGGTTGTTCCTTCCAATTTGTATCACTCCAAAATATGCATATATTCGTGGCACATTTATCTTTTAGCATCTTCAGCTTATAATTTCTTTTCTTTTCTTTTTTTTTTTTTTGGTCTTTTCGAGACAGTGTCTCCTTGTAGCCCCAGCTGGCCTGGAGCTCGTTCTATAGACCAGGCTGGCTTTGAACTCACAAAGATCTGCCTGCCTCTGACTCCCAAGTGCTAGGATTAAAGGCATGCGTCACCATGCCCTGCTGATTTTTTTTTTTTTTTAGGCTGAAAGATGTCATGTTTGAAGGTTCCTCCTTGGCAAGCCCAAGCCACCATCAGTTCTGCCCTCTGTTCCACACTGGAGTTTTCCCTTTCCATGGTCACTAAATGAGGTCCAGTAAGTGCCACGTCCTGTCTTGATCTTCCTGTTCTGGTCTCCATGATACAACCTGCATAGTCTAACAATGGCAATCAATACTCTGAAGAGGCTGAAACCCCAGTAGTAGCTCAGTTCACAAGCTGGATGTCTCAGCTGTCCCCATCTGGCACTGAAGGTTTGGAGGATTCTTGGAGAGACATGAGTCTTCAGTCCATATTGGAAGGTTGGAAGGTTGGAAGGTTGAAAAGCTGTGTCTCATGTCTTTGAAGGATGGCAAAAGCAGTGGCAGCCACAGGGCAGCTGTACTTGCCAGTAAGACAGGCAAAACAACTGTGCTCTCTTTTTTTTTTTCTTTTTTCTTTTTGTCTTTTTACTAAGATCTCAAGTTTTATAACTGAAGTACAATTTATCAGGCCTTACTAATTATTTGTTTCTGGTTATACTTTCCTTTTAGATGCTTAAGGCCACACTGTTAGCTCAGATTAACCAAGGTTTTTGTTTTCTCAAGGTCAGTTGAGGATTTGGTCCTTAGGTTTGGGGGGAGCCCCTGGCTCCTTTTGGCTTTTCACTTACCAGTTCCATCCACTCAAGGACAAAGTCAGGTCTTGCTAGATCAGGCTTCCCTTTTTGAAGAATGAGCAGACTTTCCTCTTTATAGACTGGACACTGGCGGAAGTCCCATTAGTGGATCTCCAAGACCTCCCTGAGAAATAAACATTTCTAAGCCTATTACCAGAAATAAATTTAATTAAAAATTTTATAAGCGATCTGTATATCTTATATGTAATTTGTGAGACTAAATATTTTTATTTACTTATTTTTAATGTATATTTTTATTGAATTTTTGTGGATTTCCTACAGTACATTTTAAACATATTTAGACCCTCCTTCTAGCCCACCTACAGGATTTTACACATTTTGTCTTATAAGTTTGTGTATCCAGCTGTCTCTCACTGTGAGTTCATCCACTGGACCCTGGTCAGGCTATCTAGAGTCAGTCCTTAAAGAAATCAACTCTCCCTCATCCAGTGATGATCAGTTGCCAATAGTCCCTCTATTAAGGTTGGAGCCTTCCGCCCATTCCCTCAGGTCTATGTTGGATTTTATCTGATTGAATTTGCCTGGGTCGTGTGCATGCTTTTGCCATTGTTGTAAATTCATATGATCAAGGTCCCCAGAACCTGGAAGCCTCTGCTTCCTTGTGGTCATGCATCAACCCTGGCTCTTACAATCTTTCCAGCCCCTCTTCTGCAATGGTCCCTGAGTCATAGGGTGTGAGGTTTAATTCCTGTCCTGGAGCACAGTCTCTTATTCTCTACAGTTTGACTATTTGTGCCTTCTGTGTACATCACCCTCTGTTATGTGAGGAAGCTTCACTGATGAGAGCTGTGAGAAGCATTAGTATTCTCTCTACCCCTTATTCTGCTATGTTCTGTGAGCCTTAGATTGTAGAGTTCCATTGTAGACATGCCCCTTTTAGGGCTGGGCATCTCACAGACACTTATTCTCTGTGTATGACCAGTTGTAGAACTCTGTACTAGACTCTCTGTTGCAAAAGAGAAGCTTCTTTGATGAGTGATGACTGGTATACTTGTTTTTTTTGAATTTTTTTTCATTAATTTTATTTATTTCCGTATGTGTATGAATATACTGTCTGCATGGAAGTTTGTGCACCCGTGTCGTGCAATGCCGCAGAGGTCAGAAGAGGGTGTCGGATTCCCCTGGAACTGGAGTTCTCCTGGAATTGGAGTTTCAGACAGTTCTCGGCCGCCATGTGGGTGCTGGGGATCGAACCCGGGTCCTCTGTAAGAGTGGTTGGCGCTCTTAACCGCTAGGCCATCTCTGCAGCCCGACTGGTATACTTGTATATAAAGATTTGGTGCTAAGATCCACAAATAAGAGAGAACATACATTGTTTGTTCTTCAGTGTCTGTGTTACTTCACTTCATAGAACATTTCTAGTTCCATCCATTTATCGTTTTATCATTTCATGATTTCATCTTTCTCTACTGCTGAGTAGAACTCCATTGTGTAAATGTACCACATTTTCACTATCCATTAATTAGTTGAGGGATATTTAGGTTGTTTCCATTTCTTAGCTGTTATGAGAACAGTAGCTGTAGGATGAATCCTTTTGTATATATCCTACATAGATAGCTCCAGGCTGGCCAGGCTGCATAGTGAGACTCCATTTCAAACACATACAAACAAACAAGAAACCAACCAACAAATAAAAGAAAAACAAACCTTAACTAACTAACCAAGCAACCAACCAAACAAACCCCAAACAAGCAAAGAAGGAAAGAAACAAAAACAAGCATGCAGCCAGGCAAACAGGAACTCCAGGTGGTTTCTTTTCCATGTTCTGTTAAAATATGTATGTGTCTCTCTGTGTTCACAGTGGCTTCACGTTGGAAACTTGAAACTGGCCCTGATAGGACTGTTTTTTTTCTCTCAATTTTTTATTGAGCTTTTATAAATGCCATACAACATTTCTTAATTGAATTTTGGCCTCTTTCCCCATCCCTGTCTCCTCCCCACCCCAAGAACTCATGCATTCTGCCATACATCTTAAGTCCTGTCTTGCATCTTTTTCTCAGTCTTTTTTTAACTCTTTTGATGCAGTTTACAGTTTTGGTCTCATCTTTGAATGAGCCTTTTTTTGTGGTTGTTGTTCTGTTTAATTTTATATCACCCCCAAATATACATCTATCTATACACTCCACACATATACCAGGTTTACAAAGTCTGAGAATAAACTATAGGTTAATTCAAAAACACATTTAGGGATTCATAGTTTAACAGTAAACTTGCATGCAGATAAGGGACTGGTTTTTTTTTATGCCATTTAGACATCATATTGTTCATCATGATGATCATCAAAACTCACTGGTGTTTGCCCACATCTTTGTGTATGCCTCTATTTATTTCTTAGAGGTACCTTGTTAGAAGAAAAAACTTGGTATTAAAGGTATGGAAAAAATTTAAACTATTGGCTATGTTTAGTTAAATTGTTCACATGTAAGGTTAGATTATTTTATTTACTCCATAGGGAGGTTCTATTTTAGATGTGTCAAGTTTGATCAACAAGCTATATTGTTAACGCTTTTGTTTTAGGATTTGTTAAATACTGAAGGCTAAGTCTGGCTTTATTTTATAATATTTTAGGGGAGCAGAGGGAAGACTTCTGTGAATAGTGAACACAGCTACCATCCAGAATTAACATCCTCTTTTATCACACCCCCATTCCATTTCTCCCTACTTTCATGGATGACTTTTTATATTTGAGACTGGAATCCTTCAAGGATTAAGGAAAGACAATTTAGAAAGAATGGAAGTGTTGGGCACTTCTGCAGTCAGCTGTCATTCGATTCTGCTCAGGGAGACTGCCCTGGGGAACCGGCACCTTTCACGGGTCCAGATGGACATGGAAATGCTTATTCCACAGCCCTATCTGGGTAGCTGATTGCCCCTCAGACTTAGGCCAGAGAGCTGATGGCCTCCCTTAAGGTCTCGTTCACTAACTCCACAAGCCAGGGGTTGATGACCCCCAAAGCTTGAATTTTGGACTGGTGGCTGATACGCCATTCTCCAGTGTCTCCTGCTAGCAAACAACCAAGTCTGATAGACTTACAATGACTCATGCATGAAATAATGGACCAGGGGTCTTGTTAGATGATAAAGGTAATGAAGAATCCATTTATTGTATGCAGAAAATCACTTATATAGGCAGGATGACATCATCTCCCAGCAGCCAATCCCACACCCGCTGCATCACACACTGTATACATCACGAGCTGCTCTCATCCACAGGGTCAGATACAGATGTGCAGGTGGGCAATTAAGATAATGCCTTGTGGCCACATGTGGCCTGCATCTGCTTACATGGAAGTAGGAAAATGACCATATAGTGCGTTTGTATCCACATGCTGAAACCACTTATCTGGGAGAGACACTGGATTATCTTACCTAATTTAAAAGCATCATCTTTGTGGTTTCTTCCAGTCTTCATTATGGTTCCATATTATGGAGTTGGACAAGTCCAGACTCTTTGGAATACAGAGGAATATAGAAGCATCAAAAATTGCATTCCCATGAAGATGGAGTTAGTTTGGTGCCCAAGGCTGCATGGTCCCCATGCCTTATGTTTATGAAGATGGAGTTAGTTTGGTGCCAAGGCTGCATGGTCCCCCTGCCTTATGTTTATGAAGATGGAGTTAGTATGGTGCCAAGGCTGCATGGTCCCCCTGCCTTATGTTTATGAAGATGGAGTTAGTTTGGTGCCCAAGGCTTCATGGTCCCCCTGCCTTATGTTTATGAAGATGGAGTAGTATGGTA
The DNA here is from genome assembly GCA_009823505.1 of Rhizomys pruinosus. Lineage (NCBI taxonomy): Eukaryota > Metazoa > Chordata > Mammalia > Rodentia > Spalacidae > Rhizomys > Rhizomys pruinosus. Next base: position 6,195,980 of record VZQC01002875.1, read on the forward strand.
CCAAGGCTGCATGGTCCCCTGGCTTATGTTTATGAAGATGGAGTAGTATGGTGCCAAGGCTGCATGGTCCCCCTGCCTTATGTTTATGAAGATGGAGTAGTATGGTGCCAAGGATGCATGGTCCTCTGCCTTATGTTTATGAAGATGGAATTAGTATGGTGCCAAGGCTGCATGGTCCCCCTGCCTTATGTTTATGAAGATGGAGTTAGTATGGTGCCAAGGATGCATGGTCCCCCTGCCTTATGTTTATGAAGATGGAGTAGTATGGTGCCAAGGCTTCATGGTCCTCCTGCCTTATGTTTATGAAGATGGAATTAGTATGGTGCAAAGGCTGCATGATCCCCCTGCCTTATGTTTATGAAGATGGAGTTAGTATGGTGCCAAGGCTGCATGGTCCCCCTGCCTTATGTTTATGAAGATGGAATTAGTATGGTGCCAAGGCTGCATGATCCCCCTGCCTTATGTTTATGAAGATGGAGTTAGTATGGTGCCAAGGCTGCATGGTCCCCCTGCCTTATGTTTATGAAGATGGAATTAGTATGGTGCCAAGGCTGCATGGTCCCCCTGCCTTATGTTTGTGAGCTCACCTCTGTGGACTCATATGTCAGTCTTGCCAGACCATTTGCAGCGGCCCTATGTGGGTTTTCTCATTCTGTCTTGAGTTCTTTTTTTTTAATTAAAAAAATTTATTTTTGTATGTGTATGAATGTACTGTCTGCATGCAGGTTTGTGCACCCGTGTCATGCAATGCCTCGGAGGTCAGAAAAGGGTCTCGGATTCCCCTGGAACTGGAGTTCTCCTGGAACTGGAGTTTCAGACGGTTCTTAGCCACCATGTGGGTGCTGGGGATCGAAACTGGGTCCTCTGCAAGAGCAGTCGGTGCTCTTAACTGCTAGGCCATCTCTCCAGCCCCATCTCTTCTGTCTTGAGTTCTGTGGTGTGCTTTCTCTGCTTAGAAGCCTCTTGCCCCCTCTGTTACTGACTCATGCTTACAGCCTTAGCTCAGTGATCTACCAGAAACTTGGGGGTCCTGTTCTGAGTTAGGGGGTGCTTCTTTCCCATGTTTACATCATGCCTGGGATCATTACCTAGCATTACCATATATGTTTCTCTCGCTCTAGACTGGAAGCTGCTTCATTGTAGATTGTGCCTGGGTTGCCGTTCCCAGCAGACTTGCCAACAGTGGTAGATTAGTGGCAAATCTGAAGGCGTGAACAACTGAAAAAAACAACAGACATAAGACTTCTTGGCATTGTGAAGGTTTATTGTATAATTTCAATTCATTAGAAGGCATTTCTTGTGCTGGAGAGAGATGTCTCCGTGGGTACATGCACTTACCACACTGATGATTTGAATTCCATCCCAGAAACCAGCATAGCAGTTGCAGAAAACTGACTCCTTCAGGTTTTCTTGCAACCTCTGTACATGGGTTATGGCACAAGCACACACACATATGTAAAACAGATAGAACCTAGTCTTTAAAATGCATTTTCTAAGGGCCTATTTTGTGCCTGTAACTTCTCTAAGTACTGCAGAAGGTAGAAAGATGGGTAAGTTTTAAGATACAAGACTTTAAAAAATATTTTTTGTACTTTTATTGATGTTTTGTGTACTTCAGATATAATTTTTCAATTCAGTTCAGGCATATTCTCCTTTCCCTTCTCCCCACCCCACCCCAGATCATGCAATCTGCCACAACTGTCCTGTATCTTTCTCTCAGTCTTTTTTTATGCTTAAGAATTCACATTTTCCTCCATTAATTTTATATTACTCAAAATATGGATACATACTCTCCACCCATATACAGTAATTACAGTCTGAAAATAAGTGGTGGGTGGATTCTAGAGCCTGTTGAGAGATTTACATTATAACAACATAGTTGCTTTCAGATAAACAGAAATATAACAATAATGTTGTTCAGCTTGCCTTTCATCTGGGGATTTGGTGTTAGCAACCACAAATGAGGAAAATCATTTGCCTTTTGTTTTTCTGGGACTGTGTTACCTCACTCAGCATAATGGCTTCAAGCTCCATCCATTTGCCTGTAAACTTCATAATGTCATCTTTATTTACCACTGAATAGTACTCCATTGTGTAGATATACCACATTTTTGTCATCCACTAATCTGTTGAGGGGCATTTGGGTTGGTTCTAGCTCTTCACTGTTGTGAAGAGAGCTGCAATAAACATGGATGTGCATGGCATGTATCTTTGCAGTAGGATGAGTCTTTTGGGTATATACCCAGGAGTGGTATGACTGGGTCAGGTGGTAGGCTCATTTGAGTCTTTTAAGGATTCTCCACACTGCTTTCCATAGTGGCTGTACAAGTTTACATTCCCACCAGAAGTGGATGAGTGTTCCCCTTTCCCCACAACCTCTCCAGCATCTGTCATCTTTTATATAAAAAATTTTATTGAATCTTCAAGAATTTTATATAGTGTGTTCTGATGCATTCAGACCCCCTACCCTGTCTCCACTCCTACCCCAATATGCCCACCCCTGGATTCATGTCCTCTATTATATTTTTAAAAGACCTTGGAGCATAATCTGTGTTCCCCAGATGCTCTTGGGTATGGAGCTATCTTTTCGAGTCTGGTCCGGTCAACCTCCCAGGCATCACACGAGTAAAGAAACAGACTCTCCCTTACCCTGAAGCCATCAGTTGCCAATACAGCCTCAGCTGCACCCCAGGCCATCCTGATTCATCTGACTCACCATCAGCATCCCTGCTCACCACCGCTGTGTCATTAGGCACCACCACTACGTCATTGTGCTTTACCACTAAGTCTGGCAAAGACATAGTCTCAAGAGTTTCACTGATTTAGAGTTTGATTCTAATGACAAACCAGTTTCCTGAACAGATGAGCAATCGGGAGAGGAAGTGGAGCCCATTTAGAGAGCTATTTCTGTGGACCCAGAAGCTAAACAAAGGCCACAGGAGTATGAAAAGTTCTTCCCTGAAAGCTGCAGGTGAAGGAAGATTTGATCACCTAAAACCATAATTATACTTCCCGGTTCCTAACCTGCACACCATGCTGGGATTTGTCCTTGTAAAGATATCCAGGCTTCTAAACTAATCATAACATTTCAATTTCACTTTCCCAATATCATCTGTTATCAGTTCCAGTTATATGTTAGTTTTCTGCATGTGCAAAATTCAATAGAAGCTGTCTTAAGTGTTTTCTTCCTTATTAAACAGTTTTCTAAAATCCAAAATTCAGCGAGACAATAAGCAGCTGCATTTATTTCTATACAGTTCAGCTTTGCAAAGCCGGCTGCGAATTCAGCGGGGCATTCTTACACTAGCCAGTTTTTGTTATCAGCTACATGACATGAAAGAAGATTATATTTCCTTGTTAATGGAAGAAACGGAAGAATAAAGACCCTAAGTGTTTTAAAACACTAGTTCGAATTGTAGTTTGAGATCTCACTGTAAAGAGCAATGAAAGTTCTGGGACGGATACGTCATTTACTTATTTGGGACAAAGGGGTTTTGTTTCCTTTTTATATTAAATAAAACCACCCATTTTGTTTGTGTACTGAACCCAACAGTCACTTCTTAAAGAACCTTCCATACCTCACCCAACTGTGTTCTTCTACCTCCTGAACTCTCAGGTAAATATGGACATAAAAGGTGGACTTCAATTTTCAGCATTTCCAAAATAGGAGCTTTTTTGTTTGAATAGAGAACTCTCAGGATAAAAATAGATTGTTTACCTTCAAGGGGTCTTCCAGTTTTAGTCTGTTCCAACTGGGCCCTCCAAAGATATTAGTTGAAACCGTGCAATTGGAATCTGAAGCAGAGTTAAAACTAGTCACAGGTACAATATGGTTTTTGAGGCTTTGAATTCAGTGTGGGGGGCTATGAGTGGGTGGTAATGGGGAGGGGGTATATAGATGATGATGTTCTGTAAGAAATACACAAAAATTCAATAAGGATTTACAAAAAACTTTTAATGCTACTTTGCAAATGAATTTTTCTAATGTAAGGCAGGGAAAAATATATCTTATGGGTGATTTTATTTTAAGCTCTTTGTAGTTTCCCTTGTGACTTTGCTTCAAAGTGCCTTTCCTTGGGCCATAACACTTAGACATCGCTACTGGAAAAACCCAAACAAACATAATAAAACCTTCTCAGCAAAATCTGCTTTTCTCTGTCTTCATGCTTTGAAAAAGTTGATGCAGGTCAAATACCATTAAAGTGAATAGATAGGTGAGTTTGCGATGCCATTTGTCAAAATGGAATTTGACACATCTCTCTAATTAACCAATCTGGTACCAATAGAATTACTCTTTGACTCAATTGGTAGGAAATTAGTTACAAATGCTTTTCAGCATTTCAAGTGCTTTTTTTTTTTTCTTTCTGGGCAAATGGTGCTCTTCAGATAGTTTCCTTTAATTGCTTTCAAAAATCTCATTTCCAAATTACATGGCAAATTCAGAATCTACCTACATGAGGACCATGAGAAATGTGAAAAGCTGTATCCAGTTAAGCTGATTCTCTTCAAAACTTCGGATAAGAAGCAGGAAGAGAGGGTCACTCTAACTAGACTTTTATGGAAGACCCACAGCTACTCATTTCCATTTTATTTTTTATTTTATTTTATTTTTTGATCAGGTCTTTATTCAAATAGGCTGTCTCTATTTGCTATATGGAATAGACATATAGTTATGCAGATTTCTTTTCTTCTGTGGTAGGCTTCTTTTTTTAATTTTTTTTATTATTTATCTTTGTATGTTTATGAATGCACTGTCTGCATGCAGTCTATGCACCCATGTCGTGCAATGCCGCGGAGGTCAGAAGAGGGTCTCGGTTTCCCCTGGAACTGGAGTTCTCCTGGAATTGGAGTTACAGACGGTTCTTAGCCGCCATGTGGGTGCTGGGGATTGAACCCTGGTCCTCTGCAAGAGCGTCGGTGCTCTCAACCGCTAGGCTATCTCTCCAGTCCCTGTGGTAGGCTTCTTTGCTGCTGCCTTCTTTCCAGTTGCTGGTTTCTTTTTCATTTCCATTTTTAAAGGAGAAACAAGAGATCATTAAGTGTCAGCATCTTCAGTTTTCAAGTTTAAATAAAAAGATTTATTTATATTTTTCTTTATTTTTTTATGTTTTGAGAATTCCATACATGAGTACTGTATTTACATTATTCACACCTCTCCAACTCCCCCCAACCATTCCATCTCCATTTTGTGACCTCTTCTTTAATTATCACACATGCACACCACACACACACACACACACACACACACACACACACACACACACAAAACCTACAGAGTCCATTTAGTCTTGCTCATATGTGCATGTGTTTAGGGCTGAGCACTTGGGACTGGAGATCGTCTCTGAAGAAAACCGTTTCTCCTTGCAGAAGCTATCAATTTTTGGAACCAGACATATGGTTCAGCAATTAAGAGCAATGACTGCTCTTGCAGAGGATCTGGGTTTGATTCCCAGCACCCACATGGCAGCTAACAACCATCCATAACTCCAGTTCCAGGGGATGCAGTGCTCTCTTCTGACCTCGGCAGGCATTGCACAACATGGGTGCATTTAGACACACGTAAGCAATACACTCATATACATAAAAATAATAAAATATTAAAAAAGAAGCCATAATTGCCTGTAGCTCTTCATCTAGAGGTGAGACCTCGTGAAATCATTCACACTGGCATGTCCACTGGTGTCGTCATCATGTTTAGGCAGCCATATTGTTGAGATTTCATGGGTGCAGCTTCCTGATCATGTCTAAGAGGACACTGTTTAACAGGGTATCTTGGTCTTCTGGCTCTTAGATGGTCCCTTTTCCTAGATGTCCTTTCTTTCTTTCTTTCTTTCTTTCTTTCTTTCTTTCTTTCTTTCTTTCTTTCTTTCTTTCTTTCTTTCTTTCTTTCTTTCTCTCTCTCTCTCTCTCTTTCTTTCTTTTTCTCTCTCTTTCTCTCTCTTTCTTTCTTTCTTTCTTTCTTTCTTTCTTTCTTTCTTTCTTTCTTTCTTTCTTTCTTTCTTTCTTTCTTTCTTTCTTTCTTTCTTCTACATGTGTACAGGTGCTCACAGATAGATTTGCATCCCCTGGAGCTATATAGTTCCAGGCATTTGAGCTGGGAATAGAACCTGGGTCCTCAACAAGAGTAATGCATGTTCTTAACCACTAAGCCACCTTTCTAGGCCCTCAAATTTAAATTTTTAGGGGATGGCTTGATGTACTGGAATTAAACATAGATGGGATCACATCTGAGCCCTGACATTGGACATGCTACCTTGGCAGACTAAGCTCTTCGATTCTGTTTCTTGTTCAGAAGAACTCATATAATAATAGCCATGTCACAGAGTTAATATGATTGTGTTGAAAGCATGTGATCCATGTAGCTGACATGCATGGGAAGTGACCAATGGATGTTAGCCCACTACCCTGTCCTGTCCCTCCCTGCTGCCCCTCAGTCCTGGGTATTTCCCAAAGTGTAGGAGAAGGTTGCTGAGATCTGAGGGAACATTAAGCCCCTTTCATCCCCCAAATTATTACTTTGCATAATCTTATGAAAGCATTCACCATAGGGTGAGGTTCACTTAGCAGAGTCTCAGTTTAGTCCTGGTCTGATTATTTACTTATTTGTTTGTTTGTTTGTTTGTTTATTTGAAGTTCTGGGGACCAAACCCAGGGCCTGTGCAAGGTAGCAAGCACTCATCACTGAGTTACATCCCAGTCCCTGATCTGACTTTTTAAAAATTATTTTTATTTTATGTGTATAAGTGTACTGCCTGCATGTGTGTAAGTGCACCCGTGTCATGCAATGTCCACAGAGCTCAGAAGAGGGTGCAGGATTCCCCTGGAATCAGAGTTATAGTCAGTTGTTAGTCACCAGGTAGGTGTTGGGAATCGAACCCATGTCCTCTGCAAGAGTAGCCAGTGCTCTTAACTGCTAGCCATCTCTCCAGCTCCCTGATCTGACTTTTTAAAGGGAAGGATTTATTTTGGCTCACTACTCGAGAGTGCAGTCCATCAAGGCAGAGAAGGCATGGTAGGGAGGGCTTTTCTGCGGTGGTGGCAGGAACTCCGGGCTGCTTGCTCCAGCTTGAGCAGCTCAGGTGACTTTTTTTTTTTTTTTTTTAATTTTTTTTTTTTTTAATTTTATTTATTTCTGTATGTGTATGAATGTACTGTCTGCATGCAAGTTTGTGCACCCGTGTCGTGCAACGCCGCGGAGGTCAGAAGAGGGTATCGGATTCCCCTGGAACTGGAGTTCTCCTGGAATTGGAGTTTCAGACGGTTCTTAGCCGCCATGTGGGTGCTGGGGATCGAACCGGCGTCCTCTGTAAGAGCGGTCGGCGCTCTTAACCGCTAGGCTGTCTCTCCAGCCCTCAGGTGACTTTTAATAGTACCCTTTTCCACTCCCAGAAATGCACTGATTCGGCTGGTAAATCATGTGATCACTTTAAAAAATTTGTCATGTGGGTATGTGTTTATGTGTGCAGGTTGTGTGCACATGTGGATGGAGGCTAAAGGTTGATGTCAGGTGTCCTTCTATATTGCTCTTCCGTATATTTTTGGAGGCAGGTTCCATGTCGAACCTGGAGCTCATCGATTTCGCAAGACTAGTGGCCCAGTGAGCTCTGGGATCCTTCTGTCTCCACTTTTCCATCGCTATGATTAAAGGCATATGCTACCATGTCTGGGTTTGCATGAGTGCTGCGGATGCAAATACAGGTATGCAAATACAGGTCCTCTTGCCGGAAGGAAGCACTTACCTACTGCACGTCATCTCCCAAGTCTTAACGGGGCCACTTATATTGCAAGAAGAGAAGGCCTCATGTGTGGGTGTGAATGAATGTGTGTGGTACGTGCCTGTGAATGTGAGTGCACGGATGCAGAAGCTCTCTCTCTGCCTTATTGTCTTGAGGCAGGGTCTCTCGCTGAGCTGAACTGGAAGCTTTCTGTTTAGGACAGGCTGGCTGGTGAGAGAGCTCTCAGGTGCTGCCTGTCCCCACCCCCGGTACTGAGGTTACAGGCATATGCAGCAATGCTCAGCCTTTTCCCTGGACTCTGAGGTATCAAATTTGGGTCGTCACGTGTGCAGGACAAGCGTTCTTACCCACCGAGCCATCTTCCTAGCCTGAGGCTTGTTTTATTTGCTGCAGTATTTATAGCATGTAGCATGAAGCATGATGTGTGGCTGGTGCTTAATATCCATTTGTCCTATAAAATGATGCTTTCTTTCTTAATACATAATGGAATATTTAAGATGATAAAACAGGACATATTACTTAGGGAAAAGTTATAAACTTATTAAAACTAAAACAAGAAAAATAAAAAATATAGTAATTGCTAATATTGAAAAATAGATGACTTTATCACATTGTTAAATGGCTTTATCACATAGTTAATTATTTCTGGGAAAAAATCAGAGGATGATAAAGAGGGGCTGTTAAACAAAATGTGTTGGTCAAAGTGTCTGTCATGTACTTAGCCTCTTTTGAGTAGACAGGCCTGGATCTCCGAGCTTTATGCTATGTGACCCTTCCCTATTGGCTGCAGCTGGTCATACAAGAGGTGGGCTTTGATCCAAGAATAATCAAATCAGAAGCTGGCTAGAAGCCTGTGACCTGGTGATGAAGGATCAGCAGGGCTAATCACATTCTCTATTTTATATATCGGTGGGGTCTGAAATAGGAGGAATTTATAACAAGAAGCTATGGGGGAAGAGGAGGCCATAAAGGATTGCAGCACGTTGGTGTTAGGAGAAAGCAAAGGCTATGAGGGAGTGGAATCTCTGATGTGGAGGAAAACTATGCAGGATGGAAGGAGAGAATAAACCAGCCAATCTAGCTAGAGGAGGGAAGGAGCAGGGGCACAGGTGGAGACACCATTAGAAACTGCGAGGGCTCTGAGTGAGGCCAGGGGGTACTGAGGACAGCTCTTCTTAATTTATGTTAGTTTCCAGATGGTTCTGAACCCAGGGCATGGATATCTTTATAATATTTTACTCTTTTGAAAAAATATTTGAGACTGAAGGGATGGCTCAGTGTTTAAGAGCACTGGCTGCTGTTGCAGAGGACCTGGGTTCAATTCCCAGTACCCATATGGTGGCTAAGAACTGTCTATAATTCTAATGCCAGGGGAATCCACTGCCCTCTCTGGCCTCTGTATTACATGCACAGGTGTACTTCCATATATGTAGGCAGAACATTCACACATATAAAAAAATAAATAAATATGTGTTATTATTCTGTATGTATGCTATGAGTGTGTGAGATAGGTGTGTACTTGTATTGGTGCACACATGCCTTGGTGCATGTGTGGAGGTCAGAGGTCAACTCCTTCCATTGTGGGTTCCAGGGATTGAACTCAGTCACTAAGCTTGTGTGGTGAGTGCTTTTACCCACTGAGCCATTTAACTGGACCAATGCACTCTTTGTTAAGGTCACTCAAATGAGTCTCTGTTCTTCCACTGCAAAGAATCTTGTGGAACAACTGGCTCATTTCAACAATGGGGTGTATACAGAATGTGGGGGTTCATGCCAGATTGGGGCTTCTAGGTTAGATGCAAAGGGTGCAGAGTCTCAGAGAACCTATCTGTAGGAATAAGTACTGAGCCTGCTGGGGACTAGAAGGATGTGAGACAGACATACTCTCCATTTTCCTTTCCTTCTGCAGTCATATGGCATCTCACCTGTGGTGCCCTCTTGCCTGTCTTCTTTTCTCTTTTCCTCATGGGATTCCTACAGAAACTTAGTTTCTGCTCTCTTATAGCTTTGGCTTGCATGTGCCTTTGAGTTGTTGTGACCCTGACTGGCTGCTACTCTCTATGGCTTTAGAGGTCTAGTGTCCAGCAGTACATGACAAGTTCTAGTCATCATTAAATCATTTTAAATGAGGGAGGGAGGGAGAAAGAGAATGACAGAGAGAGAGAGAGAGAGAGAGAGAGAGAGAGAGAGAGAGAGAGAGAGAGAGAGATCTAGCTGGGCTGCTGGGTGAAAATTCTCTATCAGGTAAAAAGGGAAGGACAAAATGAGAAATGTCCATACCAGCTCATAATTCTCCCTTGATTTATTTTCCTGTTACAAACCCACTGTTGGGCTGCTCAGTGAGTCTCTCTCCCGAGCTCTGCTGTGGGCCCCATTTTCTAGGGAGACACCGTTTAGGCTCATCATCCTGAGCCTTTCATCCGGCTGTCCCTGGAGCTGTCCACAGCCCTAGTGCTGACAGTCTGCCTTCTTCCTGGTTTTGCTCCTGGGCTCAGCCTCTGAACCCGCACCTCTGGTAGCCAATCTTTGCCCTTCTCAGAACTTGCTGACTGTGCAAGTGTGGAGAGCAGGCTATGCTTCACTTAGGCTGGAATGAAGAAATTGCTAAAAAAATTACACAGTCTTGAATATTGACAGATTCAGCACCACTTGCCTGAGGGCGTCAATTGTGTAAATTCTTCCTGCAGCAATGTGACAATCTCTTAGCGACTCTGAGATCCTCTAGTTTCAGTTGAACAGGAACAGGGCAGCAGACCACAGGGGAGCTCATTTCATCCTTCGGAGTGCGTTCACCAAAGCCACCTTGGCTTGGCTGTCTGTCTGAATCAGCATATCCTGATGAAGGGTGATTTGGCTTTCTTTTTAGAAATGTGTCAGTGACAAGAGAGATGTGAGGACACACAGCCTTTGGGAATCATCCACTATGACCAGCTGAAACTCTCAGCTATGTCCACGGAGGCTTGTGTCATTTGCTGCAACCGCTCTTTTCAGGTCTAGCATCGTGCTCTTTCCATTTTGGGAAGGGAGCATTTCCTGCTCATCACCTCGGCAAATCTTTTAATTTTCATTCTATGCCTTTTTCATCTGACACCACAGATTCGGTGGCTGTCGTCTTCTCAAGACTCTGTGGCCAGAACCGATTATATCTGACAGGTTGAAAGCCCCAGAGTCAAAGCCATGAAGGAGGAAAAGAAGTCAGACCCAAAATTAAGGGCTCATCTTTCATGAAGTGGATGTGGATTCTATTGTGTTCAGAGAACAAAAGGAAAGTGTTGGAATTGGAAAAGAGGGAAAGATGTGTTTTGGGAAGGGATGTAAATATGCACTCGTGAATATGTCTCATGATTCTATCCCCATTAACTAGGCACTTGGTCTTTAGAATAAGTTGTTGGCTTTTAAACATTCCCATTCCTCAAGTAGTATGAGAAAATAATTAGCAGTAGTAGAAATTGCATGATGTCTGTTTTGGGGAAGTCAGATATGAGTGGATGGACCAGTACATGGGAGTAAGTCAGACACCTTCTCAAGCTGTAATACTAATTCAGGGAACTGAGGGATCACTTAGTAAATTGCAATGGTATCCTCAGAAGTTCTTGGCAAAGGTGAAATGTATCCAAATCTCTCCCTGGTGATTTGAAAGAAAGAGCTAATGACTGCTCAAAACATTCTAAGAGAGTTTTCTAAGGGTTAAACAAGAATGATTCCCCAAATATCGGTTTTACAGCATGGATTGTGTCAGGGCACAACGAGGCAGGCAAGGTTCTCAGTCACACAAGGGACATTTCATCAGTGATGACTCTAATGATGGGGTCTGAGAAGTGTTTACCCCCTCATAGAGCCCAGTGAGGAATAATCAGAACCGTCTGAACAGCTGTTCAAATAGAGACCTGATGAGGAAGAGGTGAAGTGGAGCAGCAGTGTGCAGGTATTAACAGAAAAGATGTCTTAAATAATTTAGAGATGCTCAGTGGTAAGAGTACCAGCTGCTCTTGCAGAGAACCTGGGTTCAATTCCCAGAACCTAGATGGTGGCTAACAGCCATTCTTAACTCCATTCCTGGGAAATCCGATGCCTTCTTCTGGCTCTGTGGGTATTGCACGACATGGGCAGACATATATTGCACATTCAGGCAATACACTCATACACATAAAATAAAAATAATAAAATATTAAAAAGGAAATAATTTCTTAACACCACCACATTGAGTAACGTTGTGTGAATTTTACTAAAGAGACATGAACAAATATCTACTCACCTCAGAGAATCAATGAAAGATCAAAGTCCAACCTGGTGAACCGCTGAGTTGATTGGGGTTACTTACAAGAGTATGGGTGAGGGTTTTCTTACAGGAGCAGGGGTGATTAAAAAGCAGCAGCCTCACCCCAAAGTCCATCCCAGAGTGAGTAATGACTCATAGAGCCTGTGTGCCCAGTAATCTGAGTCTGCAGGTAGCTTGCAAGGGGCTGGAGAAATTGGAGAGTCTCCTCTCCCCAGAAGACCCTCCAGCTCTTATAACCTTAGGAAGAGACCTTAAAGATCCTGTACATTTCAGGAACTTCCTGAGACTTGTTTAATTCCTGGGTTGTTACAGGAATGGAATGTTTCAATTAAGAGGAAATTGCTGTACAAGTAGAAACAAAAGGATTTTAGTTTCGAGGTTGGAACAAAGGTAACTAGAAGATCATTATGAAGTCGGGACAGTCATCTGTTTTGTGCCCTCTGTCTACTGCATAAATTAAGAATCTGTCTGGAAAAGAGACTTGTAGGTAACTACTCAGTACCTATTATCTCCTTGTTTTCTTATAAAGAATCCTGATTTTATTAGAGCAGTATGTGTTTATGTGAAATATACTTGATGTCTTAGTCTCCATGGAAGAAGAGCAGCGTATATGAATGGCTAAATTCTAGCCAGTGAAATTCAAAAGGAAGTTATTAGGTGGGTTTCTGATAATGCTCCTAAAAGGGGGCAGTAAACTGGGCATGGTGCCACACACCTTTAATCCCAGCACTCAGGAGGTAGAGGCAGGCAGATCTCTGTGCATTCAAGGCCAGCCTGGTCTACATAGAGAGCTTCAGTCCAGCTTGGACTAAATGAGAGACCCTGTTTCAAAAATACCAAAAAGAGGGGCAGTAACTTGGCATGTGTCCTTTGCTTCTTGTCTCTTCTGTTCTTCCACCTAGAAAGGGGAGTGCTAGAGCTGTGATAGCCACTTATAAAGGATTACAAGGCAGCTCTGAGGAAGTGAGCCACAAGGTAAAGATGGTGGGGGGGAAGGAGGAGAGGGAGAGAAGAGGGATATGGAGAGGAGAGAGAGGGAGAGGGACAGGAGGGAGAGGGAGAGAGAGGTATGAGTGAACTGATGCTATTAAGGCATTTGCCACAGCTGCCTTGAAGTCCTGTCTCCAGGTCTCTGCTACTCATAGTCAAGCACATTTTTAACTGACACAGTATGCAAGTCTGGAATCCTTCGTTTTCTCTCTTAAATAGGAATTATTCTGTTCACACAACAGGAACATCAGTAGGGAATAAGATTCTAAACTACAGCCAGCCCATCCATATGAATGGGCACCATATGGCCTCTCCTTGCTGCCAAGGACAGTTTAACAGGCTCAGGGAAGGATGTCAAGTGCAAAGTCAATTAATGACATTCTAGAATGCATGGATTAGAGAATACCTGAATAACCTTGAGATACCAAGGTGTTGATTCGGAGGTACACTCTCACCTTCAATCCACCAAGTGGTCAGCTGCTGTAATTACTGTTATCTGTGTTATTCATCAAGTCAGCTGTGTAGAAGACTTCTTGGGTTATATAATATCCATTGTTAAATTTTCCAATATATTGATCATATATGTATAGTCTGAGATATGTATGGGAACTTGAGTTAGATTCTCTATTTGTTTTCCCTCACAACATCGACTCACTCCCAAAGTGTGTGCCTGGTCAGTGGATCCAATATTCTGCTTCTTGAAGTTCTGCCTTGTGTTATATTGGCCTCTTCTTACTGGTTATACAAGGTACCACATTCTCTAAGTTAGATACTGTTATCTTAATTTCAAAAATGCAGAAGTTGTGGCTCAGAGAGCTTCCGAAGTTTACCCAAGTTTACATAGGTGGTAACAAATGGCAAAGCCAGGATAAAATCCAGTTTGTGTATCCGAAGTTAATGTTTAACATTTTATTATTATTATTATTTATGCATGTATGTCATGGCATACATGTGGAGGTCAGAGGACAATTTTGTGAAGTCAAGTCTCTCTTTTGTGGGTTCCAGGGATGGCAGTCAGCTCATCAGGCTTATCTATCAGTGGTTTTACCCACTGAACCATCTTGCTGCCCCCCTATTTGTTTTAATTATACTTTTTAGTTTCTTTTTTCCTTTTTTTTGGTATTTTTGAGGCAGGGTCTTCCTTTTAGTACCAGCTGTCCTGGAGCTCGCTCTGTAGACCAGGCTGGCCTTGAACTCACAGAGATCTGCCTACTTCTACCTCCCGAGTGCTGGGATTAAAGGTGTGTGCCACCACACCTGGCTTAATTAGACTTTTTATTCATTAAATAAATATTTGTGGAACATTCCCTATGTGTTGGATATTATTTCAGGCCGTGAAGATGAAAAAATAAGGAATACTGAAAAAATTCTCTGTTCCTAAAAATTCTTTTTTTTTTTTTTAAATTAGTTTTTATTGATGCTTTGTGCATTTCATACATTTTTTCCAATTCAGTTCAGGCTTATTTCCCTTTCCCTCCCCCCCCCCACCCCATCCCAGATCATGCATTCTGCCATAACTGTCCTGCATCTTTCTCTCAGTTTTTTTTTTTTTTCATTTTTAGCTATAAGTGATAATCCATGAGTACAAGCATCCTTCATGCAAAACCTATCTGCAGGCTGTTGTGCCCAAACACCTACAGCCCCACCATCCAGTGGGGGGTGACAGGTTGTTTGTTCAATCAAGTTGATCAAATGAGTGTCCAGACTACATTGCTGTAGTTTCACCATTCACCCCAATCGCAGCCCTTACATTCTACCACGCCCCCTCTTCCGCAGGTTGTTCCCTAGGCTTAGAAAATTCTCTGTTCCTAAAAATTCTTTAAAAAATACTTTTACAGATCCTTTGAGAACTTTACACAATGTATTTTGATCATATTCAGACCCCCTCTGCCACTTCTCCCACCTTACTCCCTGCTGACGTCATATCTTCTATTACTATTACTATTTTAATTTAATTTTTGAGGATTTCATACAGTGGGTTTTGATCATATTTAGACTTCTTCCTCTCTCTCTCTCTCTCTCTCTCTCTCTCTCTCTCTCTTTCACACACACACACACACACACACACATACACATTAAAGTCTGTCAAGTCAAATTTTTGTCTATAAGTGCCCTTCAATGTGGTTTTACCCACCAGACCCTAGTTAACCTGCCCAGTGTCAGATACTCATATGAACTCACAATAATAGTGACAGTATGCATAAGACCCACATAAACTCAAGTCAGACAGAATCTCAGCATAGAAGTCAGGAAGTGGATAAGAAGCCCCAACCCTGCCTGAGGAACTGTTGCTAACTGGAAGTGGGGCAAGGCTATGAACTCTCAGAGCCCGCCCCTAGGGACATACTTCCTCTAGCAACAGATTCCATAACTTCCCAAACAGCACCACCAATTGGGGACAAAGTGTTCAAATACTTGAGCCTATGGGGGACATTTGCACCCAAACCGCCACACACTTGTTCTACACATGACTTCACCTCAGTCTTGTTTCAGAACACACAACATGCACAATTCACACTGATCATGGATTCCTGCTGCCCAGTGCCAACAAATAGCTCCTGAAGCATCTTGGCTCAGAATCAGGACAATTGTACAGTGTGGATGGAGGATACACATGGCTACACAAAATTCTCAGCTCATAAAAAACATAATGGTTTAACACCTTTAATCCCACCACTTGGGAGGCAGAGGCAGGCAGATCTCTGTGAGTTCAGAGATCTGGGCTACATAGAGAGTTCCAGGACAGCTGGGGCTAGACCAAAAAAACCCAACAATCCATAATGGTTTAATTATGAAAAGCAAAGACTTTAAAATATTTTCCTTTTGTCATTCATCAGCATTTAAGTATCAAATTAGTATATCTTTGGATTGTGTTGTGCTTGAATATTTGCTTTTAATTATTGCTTCTTGAATTGTGGACTTGAATTCCATTAAAAAATCATCAAGTAGGGGCTGGAGAGATGGCCTAGCGGTTAAGAGCACCGACCGCTTTTACAGAGGACCCGGGTTTGATCCCCAGCACCCACATGGCAGCCGAGAACCGTCTGAAACGCCAATTCCAGGAGAACTCCAGTTCCAGGGGGAATCTGACACCCTCTTCTGACCTCCGCGGCATTGCATGACACGGGTGCACAAACCTGCATGCAGACAGTACATTCTTACACATACAGAAATAAAAAAAATAAAAATAAATAAAAAAAATCATCAAGTAAATTTTGGTTTGGGATTAAAACAGAATTTTTAAAAATTTATGAAATGCCTCTAAATATACTTGGAATATCTATTAAAATATTTTATTTATTAGATCAGGTATTTCCCAAGACCACCTGAAGCACAGGTAGGAGCTGGGTGCTTCAGCCAGGCAGATTGTTTGGTTTGATTCAATCATCTTTGGCTTGATTGGCTTGTGTGGCTGTGGGTGTGAAGTTGTCCTCCTAGCTGGTATAAAAGGTGGGCTTGTTGCCACTGTGAGACTTGAGATCGGGGATTTCCCAAGACCACCTGAAGCACAGGTAATATTTCTCCCCCCCCAACTGGGATTGCCAAAAGAGTGTCCAAGTGGATTCTTTGGAGAATCTTCAGAACAGAAAGGGAAGAGTGAGTTAGACTTCTCATAGAAAGCCTAAAACTAGACAAGTCAACACTGCATAAGCAAGGAGAAAAGGAGAAAAACAAATCAATCAAACAAACACCAAAGGCATCTGAAGGAAGCAAGCAAAGCAAGCCTTCAACACAGTGAAGAGGTATTTGGGATTCACATTGGAATACAGGCAAAGAGAAACCCACATGCCAGGGACACAAAGAAGAGACAACATGGAAAAGGTACAGGATAATTCTACACTAAGCTCTACCAACCCTGTGGAAGATTCCTACAGTGGGATCCCCCTGGGGATGGACCAGGACACAGATATTAGGAGTAAAATTGTGGACATACTCAAAGAAATCAAAGACTATAAAGAACAAGTTATAGAAATTAGGAAAGAGAATGAAATACTCAAGAAGGACCTAGAGAGACAGAATGACAAACTCTGGAAGGAAGTGGAAACACTGAAAAGATCCCATGTTGAAAAAGATAAGGAAACCAACCAGCAAAGCAAAGAGCTATAGGAAGAGTCTGAGAAGCTCCAAAAGGAAGTGGAAATACTAAAGAAATCACAAGATGAAATGAAAAAGGAAATCAAACACTCATCCAATCAAGAGGAAAGGAATGGAAAAAGCCTCAGAAGTAGAATGGAGGAAGCAGAGCAAAGGATATCAGACCTGCAAGATAACACAGAACAACTAAAAACTTCAAGTAAAGATTATGAAAAATTTAAAAATACACAAAAGTGGAAAAACCAGGAACTGTGGGACACTATGAAAACATCAAACCTTCACATCATAGGAATAGAGGAAGGAGAAGAATACCAGGAGAATGGTATTGATAAGATCTTCAACAGAATAATAGATGAAAATTTCCCCAAACTAAAAAAAGACAAACCAATACAAATACAAGAAGCACATAGAACTCCAAACAGACAATATCAGAAAAGAAACTCTCCAGACCATATCATAGTTAAAATGCTAGGCACCCAAAACAAAAACAAAATTCTGAAAGCCACAAGAGAGAAACAACAAGTTACATATAAGGGGAAACCTATCAGAATTACAACTGACTTCTCAGTGCAAACTATGAAAGCAAGAAGAATGTGGAGCAAAGCATTCCTAGTGTTAAAGGACTATGGATGCCAACCCAGGTTACTATACTCAGCAAAAATGTCGATTATAGTTGAAGGAGAGAGAAAAATCTTCCATGACATAAACAAGATGAAAGAATACATGTCTGGAAAACCAACCCATCAGAGAATACTTGAAGCAAGTCAAAGGACAGAAGAAAGGAGCAACTATCCCCAGGCACCTAGAAAGAGAAATTAATAAAAGCATAACTGCAGAAGTAGAAACCTAGACCAAAAATGCAAATGGATAATAAGGTGAAAGGAAGCAACACACATCTTTCAGTTATAACCTTAAATATTAATGGACTAAACTCCCCAATCAAAAGACATAGACTGGGAGATTGGATTAGGAAACAGAACCCATCTATATGCTGTCTACAAGAAACGCATCTTACCTTCAAGGACAGGCACCACCTTAAAGTGAAAGGATGGAAAAAAAAATTCCAAGCAAATGGTACCAAAAAGAAAGCAGGTGTTGCTATTTTAATATCAGACAAAATAGACTTCAAAGTAAAAGAAATCAGAAGAGACAAAGAAGGCTATTACATTTTTATCAAAGGAAAAATTCACCATGAAGACTTCACAATTATGAATATATATGCATGAAACTCCGGTGCACCAAACTTTATAAAGACAATTCTCCAGGACCACAAGGCACAGATTAACCCTAGTATACTCATAGTAACCCCACTGAGCCCTTTGGACAGGTCAACCAGACAAAGAATAAACAGAGAGACATCTGAACTGAATGAATGATATTATACACCAAATGGACCTCACAGACATCTACCGAATATTCCACCCTAATACCAGAGAATACACTTTCTACTCAGCACCCCATGGAACATTCTCCAAAATCAACCACATACTGGAACACAGAAGCAACCTCCACAAATACAAAAAGATTGAAATAATTTCATGCATTCTATCAGACCACAACGCAATAAAGCTCAATATCAACCCCAGGATAAGCCCTACTATCTACAAGAACACATGGAGACTAAACAACACACTCCTGAATAATGAATGGATCAAGGAAGAGATAAAGAAAGAAATAAAAGCATTCTTGGAACTGAATGACAATGATAATACAACATAACAAAACCTATGGGATACTTTAAAAGCAGCCCAAAGAGGCAAATTTATAGCCCTGGATGCCTACATTAGAAAAACGAAGAGCACAAGAGAACGATGTAACACTGCAGCTAAAAACACTTGAGAGCCGGGCGTGGTGGCGCACGCCTTTAATCCTAGCACTTGGAAGGCAGAGGCAGATGGATCTTTGTGAGTTCAAGGCCAGCCTGGTCTACAGAGTGAGTTCCAGGACAGCTGGGGCTACAGGGAGACCCTGTCTCGAAAAGACCAAAAACAAATAAACAAACAAACAAACAAACAAAAAACACTTGAGAGACAACAACAGATGAGCCCTAAATGCAACAGACAGGAAGAAATAACAAAAATCAGAGCAGAAATCAATGAAATAGAAACAAAGAAAACAATACCAAAAAAAAAAAATCAGTGAATTCAAAAGTTCGTTCTTTGAAAGAATAAACAAGATAGACGGACCTCTAGCCCAGTTAACCAAAAGAAAGAAGGAACAACTCCAAATCAATAGAATTCATGATGAAAGGGGAAATATCATAACAGACAATGAAAAGATCCAGAAAATCATATGGTAATACTTCAAAAACATATACTTTACTAAGTTTGAAAACCTAGAAGAAATGGATGAATATCTGAAATCCTGGGAATCATCAAAGCTCAACCAAGAAGAGATCAACAGCTTAAACAGACCCATAATATATGAAGAAATTGAAGATGTAATAAGAAACCTCCCAACTAAAAAATGCCCAGGCCCAGACGGTTTCATGGCAGAATTCTATAAAACATTTCAAAAAGACTTACAACCATTATTACTGAAATTGTTTAGAAGGACACAGAGGGAATTCTCCCAAATTCCTTCTATGAAGCCAGCATCACTCTATTACCAAAACCAGGCAAAGATACAAGCAAAAAGGAGAACCATAGATTCATCTCATTAATGACCACAGATGCCAAAATTCTAAACAGGCTGCTGGCAAATCCCATACAGACCCACATCAAGAATATCATTCATCATTACCAAGTTGGATTCATACAAGAGATGCAGGGATGGTTCAACATATGAAAATTAATAAATATCATCAAGCATATAAATGGACTGAAAGACAAAAACCACACCATCATCTCATTTGATGTGGAAAAAGCCTTTGACAAAATCCAGCATCCTTTCATGTTTAAAGTCCTAGAGGGAATTGGATTGGAGGGATCATTCTTCAATGTAATCAAAGCCATATACAGGAAACCCACAGCCAATATCATCCTAAATGGGGAAATGACAGAAGCATTCCCCTTTAAAGGTAGGAATTCGGCAAGGCTGCCCCCTGTCACCACTCCTCTTCAATATAGTGCTTGAAACTCTTGCTAGGGCAATAAGTCAAGAAAAGGAAATTAAAGGAGTTCTAATTGGAAAAGAGGAAGTCAAGCTATCCCTTTTTGCTGATGATATGATTGTTTACTTAAGGGATGCTAAAAACTCCACCAGAAACCTCCTAGAAAAGATTAAGAGCTTCACTAAAGTGGCAGGATATGAAATTCACCTAGAAAAATCAGTAGCCTTTCTTTACACCAACAACAAGCAACTGGAGAAGGACTACAAGGAGACCTTCCCACTCACAATAGCCTCAAAAACAATAAAATACCTAGGAACAAACCTAACTAAAGACACCAAAGATCTCTACAACAAAATTTTTAAACCCCCGAAGAAGGAAATTGAAGAAGACATCAGAAGATGGAAAAACCTCCCATGCTCATGGATTGAGAAAATTAATATAGTAAAAATGTCAATTCTACCCAAACTCTTGACTCTTGTGTAGATTTAATGCAATTCCAATTAAAATCCCCAAGAGTTTCTTCACAGGATTAGAGAAAAAAGTCCTTAATTTCATTAGGAAAAACAAGAGACCCCGAATAGCCAAAATAACCTTGAGTGAAAAGAGCAATACAGGGGGGATTTCTATACCAGACTTCAAACTATACTACAGGGCTATAGTCATAAAAACAGCTTGGTACTGGCACAAAAACAGACCTGTTGACGAATAGAACAAAACTGAAGATCCAAACTTGAGCACATACAATTTCAGCCACCTCATACTTGACAAGGGGGCCAAGAAGACACAATGGAAGAAAGACAGTATCTTCAACAATTGGTGTTGCCAAAACTGGATCACCACTTGTAGAAGAATGAAATTAAACCTCTACCTCTCATCCTGTACAAAAGTCAACTTCAGGTGTATTAAAGACCTCAACGTGAAACCCCAAACTCTGCAAAAGGCAATAGAAGAAAAAGTTGGCAGCAGACTATAAGACATAGGCGTAGGAAAAGACTTCCTAAATCAGACAGCAGCTGTGCAAGAAGTAAGGTCGACAACTGACAAATGGGACGTCATTAAACTCAAAAGCTTCTGTACATCAAAAGAAACAATCAAGGAAGTGAAGAGAAAACCCACAGAGTGGGAGGAAACCTTCATTACAGATACATCTGACAAAGCATTGATTTCCAGTATATATTACACTACTCAAAAAACAAAGAACAAAGAAAACAAATGACCCACTCAATAGATGGAGCAAAGAGGTGAACAGAGACTTCACAAGTGAGGAATTAGAGATGGCTGAGAAACATCTTAAGAAGTGTTCAACGTCGCTAATAATTAAGGAAATGCAAATCAAAACCACTTTAAGTTATCATCTCATTCCAATAAGACTGGCTAGGATCAAGAAAACAAATGATACCAAGTGCTGGAGAGGTTTTGGAGAAAGGGGAAAAATCATCCACTGCTGGTGAGATTGTAAACTTGTACAGCCATTATGGAAAGCAGTGTGAAGAACCCTTGGAAGACTTGGAATGAACTTGCCACCTGAGCCAGCCATACCACTCCTGGGTATGTACTCACAAGACTCATCTTACTGCAGAGATACATGCACAGCCATGTTTATTGCTGCTCTCTTCACAATAGCAAAAAGCTGGAACCAACCCAAGTGCCCCTCAACTGATGAGTGGATAGAGAAAATGTGGTACATGTACATAATGGAGTTCTATGCAGCAGTAAAGAAAGATGACATCATGAGCTCAAATATATCATGCTGAGTGAAGTAACACAGCCCCAGAAAAACAATGAACGGTATCCCTCATCTGTGGATGCTAGCATCAATTACCTAATTGTATGGCAAACTCAGCAATGTCAATGTGATCTGAAAACAACTGTGCTCTTATATTGTAGAATCCCTTAAAAAATAAATAAAGGAAAATATTTTATTTACTATTTTTACTTTATTTTATGTGTTTGAGTATACTGCCTGCATGCATGTAAGTGCATCCATGTTGTGCAGTGACCATGGAGGTCAGAAGAGGGCATTGGATCTCCTGGAAGTGGAGTTATTATATACAGATGTTATTAGCTGCCATATGGGTGCTAGGAACTGAAAATGTGTCCTCTGCAAGAGTAGTCAGTGCTCTTAACTCCTGAGACATTTCTCCAGTCGACTTCCAGCATCTTGTACTGCATATTTGGACAAAGCAGCATTCTTAGCATTGTCAATTATAAAATAACAATAATGATCAACTGTGAAAAACATTAAAGATATTCTATACCCTTCAGTACTAAATATTAAGCCAAGCTTTAATTCTTTATGCAAAAATAAACCAGTATATCAATTTTCTTTAATATAAGTAGGACAATTATATGTGAGCCAAAAATTCTTTAAAAATAAATTGGTCATGCTGGGCATGGTGGTGCATGCCTTTAATCCCAGCCCTCAGGAGGCAGAAGCAGTGGATCTCTATGAGAATGAGGTCAGTCTGGTCTAAATAATGAACTCCTGGCCAACTGTGGCTCTAGCAAGACCCTGTCTCAAAAAGGCCCTCCAAATTTTCTCTATGATTTATTGTAAGTAAACGTTTGATTTGTATGTCTACCTTATGTTCCTATAGACCTGCTGTTACATAAAATTTCCTCAAGGTAAAGTATACATCTGACAGAGGTTAATATCTAGAATACAAAAGCAACTTATAAAAAGGAAACAAGGAAACAAAAAACTCAGTCAATAAATGGGCTAATGATATGAACAGTTAGTTCATAACAGATGAAGCACAAATGGCCAATAAATACATGAGAAAATGTTCAACTTTACTATCCATTAGAGAAATGCAAATCAAAACCATATAGATATTTCATCCTATACTAGTTAGGATGCTAACCATTAATAAAACAAACAGTAACAAATGCTAGTAGGTCGTGTATACTGTTGGTGGGAATGCAAAAATTGTCTATCTAGCCTCTGTGGAAATCAGCATGGAAGTTTCTCTAAAACCTAGGAATAGATCTATCATTTGACCTTAGCTATATCATTCCTGGGTTCAAGTCAACACAGCACAGACACACTTGCACATCTGTGTTTGCTGTAGCAAGTTTACTATCGCTAAATCATAGAACTGACCTAGGAGCCCAACAACAGAGGAATGAATAAGGAAAGTGTGTTAAATATTCACAGAATTCTTTTTTTTTGGTCTTTTGAGACAGGATGTCCTTGTAGCCCCAGCTGGCCTGGAACTCACTCTGTAGACCAGGCTGGCCTTAAACTCACAGAGATCCACCTGCCTCTTCCTCCCAAGTGCTCGAATCACAGGTGTGCACCACCATGCCCAGCCCCACAGAATTCTTTTATCCATAAAAGAACAAAATTATGTTGTTTGTAGGAAAATGGATGTAACTGGGTGGAGACAATAATATTAAACAAATTAGGGCAGTCTTGGAAAGGCAAATATCATGTTTTCTCTCATATGTGCTTCTTAGATTTTATATAGGTATTAAAATCATGTGTGCATATATAGTAAATGAGAGTAAAAGTGAAATTGTCGCTTTTGTGTGGAGGGCTCCTGAAGCACAGGAGCCCGGAAGTCGCTCCAGACAGATAGATTTTAGGGTATATTGGCTCTTGGGTTGCTGGAAAAGGGTCTAAACTCTAAACCCTTGTAGGGGGTGGTCATCTGGGTGGAGCTGCCCTTCGCCTTTGCAGCTGGTGCTGGGTGGGTTTGGTTCAGTGCCACTGTGTCTTTGTGCAGCGAGGGGGGCCTCCTGAAGGACAGGAGCCCAGAAGTTGCTACAGACAAGTACCGGGGCACAGGCTAAGTCAGGCATATCCCCTCCCCCAACTGGAATTGATGAGAGAGTATCCAAGTGGACTTTTTTTGGAGAACCTTCAGAACAAGAAGGGAAGAGTCACTTAGATTTCCACTTAGATTTTTTTAGTATATAATCAAAATTGAAAGCCTGAAACCTAGACAAGCCAATACTCCATAAACAAGGAGGAGGAAAGAAAAAAAAAAAGCATTGGAAGGAGGCAAGCAAAACCAGCCTCTAACATAGTGAAAAGACATTTGTGATTTGAATCACAAAAGGGAAACCCACATGCCAGGGACACGACAAAGGGACAACATGGGAAAGGTGCAGGATAATTCCGCACCAAGCTCTACCAACCCTGTAGGAGATAGCTACAATGGGATCCACCTGGAGGTGACCCAAGAAACAGATCTTAGAGGAATAATTGCAGACCTATGCAGAGAAATTAAAGAAAATAAAGAAGAAGTCTGAGAACTAAAGAGAGAGAATGAAAAACTCAAAAAGGACCTAGAGGGATACAATGACAAACTTCAGAAAGAACTAAAGGAAGAGATTGACAAACTCCAGAAAGAACTTGAGGGAGAAAAAAACAAACTCCAAAAGGAAGTAGAAACACTGAAAAAGGAAGCCAACCAATGAAGTAAGGAGCACCAAAAAGAGATTGAGAAGCTCAAAAAGTAAATGGAAATACTAAAGAAATCACAGGATGAAATGAAAAAGGAAATAGAACACTCATTCAATCAAGAAGAATGGAAAGGAAAAAGGCTCAGAAATAGAATGGAGGAAGCAGAACAAAGAATATCAGATCTGGAAGATAACACAGAGCAACTAAAAAGCTCAAAGAATATGAAAAATTTGAAAATACACAAGAGTGGAACAACCAGGAAATATGGGACACTATGAAAAGATCAAACCTCCACATTATAGGAATAGAAGAAGGCAAAGAATCTCAAGAGAATAGTATTGATCAGATCTTCAACAGAATAATAGATGAAAATTTCCCCAAACTAAAAATAGACAAACCCATACAAATACAAGAAGCACATAGGACTCCAAATAGACAAGATCAGAAAAGAAACTCCCCACACCATATCATAGTTAAAATGCTAGACGCCCAAAACAAAGACAAAATTCTGAAGGCTACAAAAGAAAAACAAATCACCTTCAAAGGGAAACCCATCAGAATTACAACTGACTTCTCGGCTCAAACCATGAAAGCAAGAAGAACATGGAGCAAAGCATTTCCAGTGTTAAAGGACTATGGATGCCAACCCAGAATACTTTACCCAGCAAAAATGTTGATTATAGTTGAAGGAGAAAGAAAAATCTTCCATGGCAGAAACAAGATGCTAGAATACATGTCCAGAAAACCAATTCTTCAGAAAATACTTCCTCTAGCAACTATCCTCAAGCACCTAGGAAAAGAAACTAATAAAAACATAACCATAGGAGTAGAATCAGACTAAAAGTCCAAATGGATAATAAGGTGAAAGGAAGCAACATCCATCTTTAAATTATAACCTTAAATATTAATGGGCTAAACTTCTCTCTTTTTTTTTTTTAAATGTATTTTTTTTTTTTATTAATTATATTTATTTCCGTATGTGTATGAATGTACTGTCCGCATGCAGGTCTGTGCACCCGTGTCGTGCAATGCCGCGGAGGTCAGAAGAGGGTCTCAGATTCCCCTGGAACTGGAGTTCTCCTGGAATTGGAGTTTCAAACGGTTCTCGGCCGCCATGTGGGCGCTGGGGATCGAACCCGGGTCCTCTGCAAGAGCGGTCGGCGCTCCCAACCGCTAGGCCATCTCTCCAGCCCCTTAAATGTATTTTTATTTTATGTGTATGACTCTTTTTTTTTAATTTTATTTATTTTTTGTATGTGTATGAATGTACTGTCTGCATGCAGGTTTGTGCACCCGTGTCGTGCAATGCCGGGGAGGTCAGAAGAGGGTCTCGGATTCCCCTGGAACTGGAGTTCTCCTGGAATTGGAGTTACAGACGGTTCTCAGCCGCCATGTGGGTGCTGGGGATCGAACCCGGGTCCTCTGCAAGAGCAGTCGGTGCTCTTGACCGCTAGGCTATCTCTCCAGCCCCTAAAAAATTTCATTCTATAAATATTTGTGTAACTATCTCATAGCTTGAATGAAAGAAACTAGTGCAGCCCTGGAAATTACACAGTGTGCTGGGAGGTAACACAAGTTGCAGAATACTATAGAATGAGGTGGGTAGGAGGGCCAGATCAGAGGAGTGCAGGGAAAAGGTTGCTTGCAATGTTAGTGGTGAGATCAGAGGAGGTCTCACTGAGAAGATAGTTCAAATTGGTGGCTGCCATGCCTGGATAATCTCCCCTCACTTCCAGCTAGACATACTGCATCACTTTTTCATGCCACGTCCCATGTGGGTAAGGGAGATGAGGCACTATCATCTTTTCCTCCAAGTGAGCAAAGAGAGCTATGGAAACTCAGCCAAACTTTGTGTCCTTCAGTGTTGGTGTCTCAATCCCAGTGACCCCTATTCTCCCTGAAGGAAACTCAGCACTGGCTTACTTGTTCTAGCTGGACTGGCTTTGTGAGAAAACTTCTAATTCTTCTCACACATATGGTTTGGATGACATTGATAACTCACGAGATCTGCTTAGCATTAAATGCATCTATATGATACAGCAGTTGACATGTTATGCATAATGAAACATTCATTGATTAAATTTTCCTCCTTTTCTCTCTGATAATGGGGTGACAATTGTTTACATTGTGAAATAATGATTCAAGTTTGGTCTTAAGAAGATGAAGTGTAAGGGAAACTGCACTATTATATGTTTCAAACAGCTATGTAATGGCCATTACTGTCTAATTAGTCATTTTCTGAGTACATGAATATTGTGACTGAGGTGTCATACTCTTGGTAATATTTAGTTACTACCTGTATTAGTCACTTTTCTGTTGCTGTGATAAAACACCATGACCAAGGAACTTATAAAAGGAAGAGTTTATTTGAGCTTACGATTGATGGTTCCAGGGAATTAGAGTCCATTGTGGCAGGAGGCATGACGACTGGATCTGGAGCAGGAAGCCAAGGGTCACATCTAGCAAAGATCACAGGAAGCAGAGAGAGGGCGACTGGAGACCACGAGGTTGTTAAACTCACTAAGCCTGCCCCCAATAACGTACTTCCTCTAGCATGGCCACACCTTCTAAGACCTCCAAAAACAGTGCCACCAACTGGAGACAAATGTCTGAATACTTACAGCCTATGGGGGGACACTCATTCAAACCACCACATTCCACTCCCTGGCCCCCATAGGCTCCTGACCATATAAAATGCAAAATGCATTTAGTCCAACCTTAAAAGTCCCCATAGTCTTTACCAGTTTCAATGCCATTCAAAAGTCCAAAGTCTCTTCTGAGACTCAGGCCAATCTCTTAACTGTAAGCTCCTGTAAAATCAAAAGACAAATTACAAACTTCCAACGTACAGTGGAACCGAATACATATTCCCATTCCAAAAGGGAGGAATAGAGGCATAGTGAGGAAATACTGGACCAAAACAAGACCGAAAACCAGCAGGGCAAAAACCAAGTCCAGTAGTTCCATGTGCAACTTCTGGGACTTGACTTCCAAAGGGCTTAGATGGCTCAGCTCTTCCAGCTTTGCTTGCAAAATACATCTCTTTCTTAGGCTGGTACCACTCCCTGTATGCAGCTCTTCTTGGCAAATATCTCACAGGTCTGGCATCTCAAATGTCTTCCTGGGGTCTCCGCTGCCAACCAGGCTTCACATTCACAGCTTCACACAATGGCCTATCAGGGCCTTCTTTATGCAGGGATGCCCCTGCTGCACTCTGCCTGACCTTGGCAGCTCTCTGAAACCGTGGAGGAAGAACTGATGACCCCTTCACTCCTGCAAACTTCATGCCTCTAAAGCCAGCACCACGTGAATGAAACTGCCGAGTTTGGCTGAAAGTTTGGGATGGACCCTGGCCTATTTCAACCAGTTATTTATTAGTCACTTTTTCTGTTTGCTGTGTTGTAAAAACCACCATGACCAAGGAACTTCTAAAAGGAAGAGTTTATTTGAGCTTACGATTGGTGGTTCCAGGAATTAGAGTCCAATGTGGTGGGATGGCATGGCGGCGTGGAGCTGGAGCAGAAGGAAGCCGAAGAGGGGTCACATCTGCACAAGAGCACAGGGATCAGAGAGAGAGGGAGGGAGGTGGAGACCACAAGGCTTGTTAAACTCACATAGCCTGCCCCAATAGTACTTCCTCCAGCATGGCCACACCTTCTAAGACCTCCAAAAACAGTGCCACCAACTGGAGACAAATGTCTGAAAACTTAAACCTATAGGGGAGACAATCATTCAAACCACCACACTACCTAATGCAAACATTATCTAGAAGGGATTAAGCATTTTTCAGTGTTTTCCATGGAGCTACAATCTCACTTGTCCTAAAAAACTTTAACTGGGCTTAGTGACCCTAAAAAAATTCAGCCATACACACAAAAAATTAAGTCAGGCATGATGACAATTGCCTTTAATCCCAGAACTGCAGAAAAAGAGACAGGTGCATCTCTGTGAGTTCCAGATCAGCCTGTTCTACATAGTGAGTTCCAGGCTAGCTGGGCTTCTATAGTAAAATCCAATCTCAAAAAAAAAGGTTCAAACCAAGGTCAAGTAAGTTTGGTAAGTAATGCATATTGTATACCGCCTACCTTTGAGGATTTTGTTTTTTTTTTTNTTTTTTTTTTTTTTTGGTATTTTTGAGACCTGTAGTCCCAGCTAGCCTGGAACTCAAGATGTAGACTAGGCTGGCCTTGATCTCACAGAGATCCACTTGACTCTGTCTCCTGAGTGCTGGAATTAAAAAAAGTGTGTGGCACCATGCTTGCCTTGCCTTGGAGATTCTTGATGTATAATGGATTTTACATAGATACCTAAAATCATGTGTGCATATGTTAATGGTCTTTTAGTAGCGTAGGGAACTTTTCAGTTAATAAAACTTACTTGATTATTTATTTGTCATATAACCATCAATTAACTTCTTCAGATCTACCAATTTGCAGGCTATTCTTTGGGAAAAACTCAAGTGGCTGGTGTTAAATTTCATAGGAGAATAAGCAGAATTGCTTATTGATGGAATTCAAATGATGTTTATTGAATGAATGAACACTAAGTTCTTTCCATGTTGAAATAAACCTGGATGGTGAAATATGTTCTTTGGCAGTGAGATACATATTTGAATCTTTCCATGTATGGGCACATGCATGTGTGTGTATACATGTATGTGTTCATGTGTGCAGTGTGTATGCAGGAGAAGTTGACACGGGTATCTTTCTCAATTGCTCGCCACCTTATTCATTTTTTTTATCTTCTAAAAATTAATTCTTTGAGAATTTCATGCAATATATTTTGATCATATTCATCTCTTGACTTCTCAGAGCCATAACCCCTTTCCTATCCATCCACCTTTGAGCTCTCTTTTAAAAAATATTTTATTATTTTTATTTAATGTGCTTGAGAGTATTGGCTGCATGAGTATAAGTGCACCATGTTGTGCAGTGCCCATGGCATCAGAAGGCTATCCTGGAACTCACTTCATAGACCAGGCTGGCCTTGAACTCAAAAAGATCCGCCTGCTTCTGCCTCGCAAGTGGTAGGACTAAAGGCATGCACACCCAGCTCAAGAGCTCTCGTTTTAAAAAAAAACCCAAAAACCTTCTACTCCAATTTGTGCTGCCTGTATACTCTAGGTGTGCAGCCATCCATTAGAGCCAGGGGCAACCTACACTCTTAAGGAAAACCGATTTTCCATCTCACAGCATTCTTCAATTGCCAATAGCTCCTCAGCTGGAGGGGCACATTTTACCTACCTCCTTTCTCCATGCTGGAATTCTTGTCTGGCTTGAGCTTGTTCAGGTTCCTGTGCATGCTACCACAATTGCTGTAAGTTCCTATGCACAACTGCCTTGTGTGTGGAAAACACAGTTTCCTTGTAATTATCTACCACTCCTTGATCTCTGAGCCTTCAGAAAAAGGGAGTGTGTCCTCACTGAGCTGGAGGGGGTGTGGAGCATGATGCAGATGAGCTGTAGCTTCTGAGGAATGGGCCAGGTTATTTTAGAGAGACTAAAACCACAGCAAGCTTCCTGGGGATTTTGTGGCCCTGCCATGTTCTTCAACATCTAAAAGAAAGGGATCAGTGTGAGATGGCTCAACAGGTAAAGGTGCTTGCCAGCAAGCCTATAAACCCGAGTTAGTTCTCCAGGAGCCACACGGTGGAAGGAGAGAACTGACTCCTACAAGTTATCCTCTGACTTCCTCATGTGTGCTGTGGGATACATCCCCCCACCCCCAGTAAATAAAACAATATGAAAAATAAAAAATTAACTCTCTTAAAAGCAAAAATATGAGTCTCAAATATCAGTAATTTGAGAATTTAGGACGTTCTGATAACATTAAAACATTTTAAAAACTCAAAATGGGGGCTGGAGAGATGGCCTAGCAGTTAAGAGCGCCGACCGCTCTTACAGCGGACCCGGGTTCGATCCCCAGCACCCACATGGCAGCCAAGAATCGTCTGAAACTCCAGTTCCAGGAGAACTCCAGTTCCAGGGGAATCCAACACCCTCTTCTGACCTCCACGGCATTGCACGACACGGGTGCACAGACTTGCATGCAGACAGTACATTCATACATATACAGAAATAAATTAAAAAAAAAACAACAACAAAAAACAAAACTCAAAATGAATAATCTTAGCTTATTAAGCTTCCTTAAGATTTTGAAATACAAATGATAAGACTACCTGAAATACTATTGATTTTAGTTGTATTAAATTGTCACAATTTGTTAAAACTTCACTTTTTTTTTTTGTCTTTTTGAGATAGGGTCTCCCTGTAACCCCAGCTGTCCTGGAACTCACTATGTAGACCAGGCTAGTCTTGAACTCACAGAGATCTGCCTACCTCTGCTTCCCAAGTGCTGGGATTAAAGGCATGTGCCACCACTCCCGGGCAAAAGTTCAATTTTTTTTTTAGCCTCCTCTTTCTCTACGGTTTGGGTATGCAGTTTTTTTTTTTTTTTTGGTCTTTTCAAGACAGGGTCTCCCTGTCGCCCCAGCTGTCCTGGAGCTCACTCTGTAGACCAGGCTGGCCTTGAACTCACAAAGATCTGCCTACCTCTGCCTCCCGAGTGCTAGGATTAAAGGCGTGTGCCACCACGCCCGGCTGGGTATGCAGTCTTGACCCCAAAGACTCCTGTGTTAAAAAGGAGTGGTCTCTAATATATCGTGTTTAGAGGTGAAGACAGAGGGAAGTGATTGGATCGTGATCACTTTGATTTCATCAATGGTTTGACTAAACAATCATTTGATGGTAATATTTGGGGAAGGGGACTTTAGGAGGTAGGAACTAGTCGGAGGAAATAGGTCCCTGGTGGTATGTATTATCCTTGAGTCTTTTCTTGCCCCTCAATGCCCTGACCATCATATCATGAAGCGAACAGCCTCCTCTCTCACACGTGCTTCTCCCACATGATACCTGCCTTGCGCCACCTCTAAGGCAGTGGATTACGCTGACTTTGGTTTGAAACGCCTGAAACTTTGAGGCAAAATAAATCTTCTTCCTGTAAGTTTGTTCTCTCAGGTATTTCCAAAGGGTGGAAAATTAGTGTGGCAGTGCTGGCATTTTATTTAGTTAATTATTACATTTATTTAGTGTATGTGTGTAGGTACGTATGTGTGTGGCATGTGCAATGCTTGCAGAGGTTATACAACTTTTGGTCATTGGTTTTCTTCTTCGCCATGTGGGTCCTGGGGATTGAACTCATCAGATTTGTTGTCAGGAGCCTTAATCTGCTGAGTCATCCAGCTGGCCCTCAGGCATTTTGCTTACAATGAAAAGCTAACCTAAAGGAACCTCTTAAGAATATTAGCTATCAAGCCAGGTGTGGTGGCGCACGCCTTTAATCCTAGCACTCAGGAGGCAGAGGCAGGTGGAGCTTTGTGAGTTCAAGGCCAGCCTGGTCTACAAAGTGAGTTTTCAGGACTGCTGGGGCTACAGGGAGACCCTATCTCAAAAAGACCAAAAACCAAAAAAGAGTATTAGCTATCCTTATGTAAAATGAAATTGAAATGTCAGCTTCTTACACTGAAATTACCTTAGATTTCCATTTCTTTTTTTTTAATCTTTTTTTAATATATATTTTTGTACAAGATTATCAAATCTAGACCTGTGTCCCCCCCCCATCCCCCCACCCCACCAGAGCTCACGTGTTCTGCCAAACATGCTTTTCATCTCTTTCTCAGTCTTTCTCGATATTCTCCATTTGGAAGTTGACTGTTTTGAGCAGAAGTTCACTGTTTCAGTCAGTTCTTTGATGCAGTCCTTTCTGTTGTTGTTGTTGTTTCCAATATGCATCACTCCCAACTGCTTGAACTCAGGGGGCCATGCACAAGAAATACTTACAACTAGGTAATTGGCACTAGCATCCACAGATGAGGGATACCATTCATCGTTTGCTTTTCTGGGACTGTGTTACTTCACTCAGCATGATGTCTTCTAGCTCCAGCCATTTTCCTGCAAAGCTCGTGATGTCATCTTTCTTTACTGTTGCATAGAACTCCATTGTGTAGATGTACCACATTTTCTCTATCCACTCATCAGTTGAGGGGCATTTGGGTTGGTTCCAGCTCCTTGCTATTGTGAAGAGAGCTGAAAAGATTTCCATTTCTATTGAAATTTATTTTCCTTCCTTTCCTTCCTTCCTTTCCCTTTCCTCCCCCCTCCTTCCTTCCCTTCTTTATTTCTTCCTTTTTTCTTAATTTCCTCCTCCTCTTTCTATAAATGATCAGGCTTTTAAAATTCTCTATGATGGTGAACATTATATTTCTTCTCATTCTTGTTGATAGAAAGTTGGGGAACATTTGAGTTTTTAAAAATGTATTAAGCAAGCTGCACATGGCACACACATTTAATCCCAGTACTCAGAAGGCAAAAGCAGGTGTAGGCCACCCTGGTCTACATAGTGAGTTCCAGGCCAGGTGGGGTTGCAGGGAGACCCTGTCTCAGAAAGACAAAAAAAAAATATTAAGCCAATTTCTACTTTTCAGTATAGAATTATGTTTTTCATTATTTGTCCTGTTGTCTATCTAGCATTGCAGATCAGTGAGCTTTGTCTATGTGCACATTTTTTTCCCTTAAATGAGAATCACTTTTCTTGTCTATGAATGAAGAGGGAACTTTTTGCCTGTATGAAGTGATTCTTTCCATATTTTTCTGAAACAATGGTGGAATGCCCCTGTGGTATGTTGTAAGGCTGCTCTCTGTATACTTTGGTCCTCCTACTCTCCCCTCTCTCCTGTGATCTCTCCCACAAGAGCTTTGTACATTCAGGATTATTTATGTGACTTGCTTTGGTCAAGAAATAAGAGCCTTGATGTGCATAGTACTTCTAACAGATGCTAGTAGAGCAGTCTCAAGGTTGGTGTTTGTCTGTCTGCTATAGAGGCTTATATTGTCCCAGGCATAGCTGTCCATAGTGAAGGAGATGTGTAGCTGATTCATACCCATAGGTACAGAGGAGAGAGAAGCCAGCCATTGTGGAGACTGTTACTGCCCATGGGCCATCCTATCTGGACTCATGCAGTCAGCTTACTCATTTGATTCCTTCCAGCCTTTTTCTTTTTTTGAACTTGAGAACTTAGCCAAAACACCATCTATCACTTAATCAATATTAAATAAATGTAGAAATTGGCAATGAGTCAATGTAAAGCTGTTAACACCAACAATGTAAACAATAGAATATTTAGTCACTGCAATATAGCTAATAATTGCTATTTAGTTTTAAGTAATGAAGCAAATAAAAATGTAGACCCTGCTGCAAAGCTGCTGTTTAATGGACCAATTACAATGATTCTTGAATATGAACATAGTATTTTTAATTTAAACATTTTCTATTCAGGCCATAATAATTGCCTCCGTGAGTTGCAATTAAGTCTCCCACAAGCACCAAGACAAAAAACAAAGTTAGAATATTAGCAACTTTTAGTCAAGCAAAAATGGTTCTTTTGAGGCAGTACGCAGTGTAATAAATCATTAGAATACTATTTTACAGCTGCACTTGCAAGTGTCTTGCCTGGTGACAGAGAAATGACGGTATCAGTGAATTATTTAACTAATAATTATTATTTTAGTAGGCTTTTTCTTGGTCTTTTTGAGATAGGGTTTCCCTGTATCCCCAGTTGGCCTGGAAGTCACTATGTAGACCAGGCTGGCCTTGATCTCACTCAGCCTGCCTCTGCCTCCCTGCTAGGATTAAAGGTGTGCACCACCACACTGGCTTCCTAGATTTTTTTTTTAACCCATGAAAAGTGAAAGGAATCCTTGAAAAATCTTTTAAGGTCAAGGTAATAAATGTCATTCATATGTAGCACAGGTTGGCCTTAACTCTTAGGCTCAAGTAATCCTACTACTTTGGCCGTCCAAATAGGTACCAATCTTTAGGCTTTTTTTTTTTTTTTTTCTTTTTGAGACACGGTCTCCCTGTAGCCCCAGCTCTCCTGGTCCGTTGGAATGGGGCACTATGTAGTCCAGATTGGCCTTGAACTCAGCGGGTCTGCCTGCCTCTGCCTCCCAAAGTGCTTGGGAATCGACAGTGTGTGCAAGCCAGAGGCCTGGCTCTTCAGGGCTTTTTAAGAATTTGGAATCTTAGGGAAAATTCTTTCTTTCCTTCTTCGAAAGATCTTTCTTTCTTTTCTTGTGTCCTTTTTTTTTATCTTTTCTTTTCTTCTTTTCTTTTCTTGCTTTTTTCTTTGTTCTTTACGTTCTTTCTTTCTGTTCTTTCGTTTTCTTTTCTTTCTTTCTTATTATCTTCTTCTTCTTTCTTTCTTTCTTTCTCTCTTCTCTTTTCTTTCTTTTTCTTTTCTTCTTGTCTTTCTTCTTATTTTCTATTCTCTATCTTCTTTCTTTCCTTCCTTCCTCCCGCTCTGTTCCTGTTCCGCCTTCTTTATTCATTCCTTCCTTCCTTCCTTCCTCCTTCCTTTCCTTTCTTTTTTTTCTCTCTCTCTCTCACCCTATAGTAATCATTTGCTAATAGTTCTTTGGCTGGGATTGGGACCATTAGAGTCGCTCTATGCAGCCAGAGCTAGGCTTACATTTGGTATATTGTCCCAATTGTTGTCCTCTCACTCAGCTTGCTCAAATGCTGTAAAGCAATGAAATACTGAGATTATTATTTTAACTAAATTAAAGATCTGTATTTATGTTCTTTGACTTATTTGGGGACTCATGTGCTCATGTTCATATGTGCGTGGAGGTCAGAGGACAGCGTGCTGTAACTTTGTTCTTTTCTGCCGACTTTGTTTCTGTTCTTCTTCTGTCTGCCCCTTCCCATTATGTAGATTCATGAGGGAACTAATGTCACCAGGCCTGCAGCAGGTATTTTACCTGAGCCATCTCAACTGATCCCCCAGTGTGAGATTTATGTTGATAGAGATTTTTCTTTTTAAAAAATTAAAAAGTTTATTTAATTTATTTATTTTATTTTAGTTTTAATAATTGGCAAAGCATATAAGTTATAGCATTCGTTTTTCATTTAAACTTACTTGCATGTATTGTATTTATGGTTTCAGTTGTGTTTGATAAAGCAATAGTAAATAGTGTTAATTACAAGGCATGCTTCCTTCATGTAAAACCATTTGCAAGCAGTTGTGCCCAAACACACACAGCCCAAGAGTCCCACCATCCAGTTGGGGGGATTTGTATGTACAGTCAAGTTGAGCAAATAAGCGTACCAGTCTAAAATTTGCTGAAGTTCTTTTTTTCACCATCATTCCCATCGCAGCCCTTACATTCTAAACTTCTTAACCACACCCCCCCCTCGTTCGATTCTATCTATAGTCTACCACTCCCCCTCTTCTGGCAGATTGTTCCCTAGGCTTAGAAAAGGGCACAGGTGGACGAGAAGCAAAACAGTCCACTAGTCTGTACTGATCGTTTTGGACTCTGGTCAATTCTAAATTTCTGGCTGTTTCCTTTAATGTGCTGACAGTTTGTCCAGAAAAACCTTTCAGCCCTACTAATGAATGAAGACAAAGCAAATTAATATATATATTTAAAAAATAATAAATATGTTTTATTTCTCAAAAAGCAAAGAAGACACAGATGTTTGGATGGTATGCTAAGAAGTCCATTGAATTCACGTTTTTTTTCTTTTCTAGTCAAAGATCTTAACTGTGGCTTATAACATCTCTTAACCATTAGTGGATGTAAGTTTGTGGCATCCACTGTGAGTTGAGCTAATAGCCAATTAGATTTGGGATCTCCAGGCATATATGCTGCCACTGCTGCACAGTATTTCCAAGGCAGATGAGGTGTAGCTGCTGTTTGATGGTGGAGTCTTGCTTACTCAAGGAGACATATATTTGGCTTCTTTATTGGTTTAGTGCCTTTGGGAACACTCTCCATGGTATTCCAGTAGACCACTGTAACAACTTGCAAGTGTTTGTCTCATACATCTTTCCCATATGCGTTACATCAAAGGTTCGATCAGGGTGCATAAGGACATTTGACGCAGGGCTTTACCTACTATACTACTTTTCTTTTCTTTCTTGCAAACGTTCCAGTTTTACAGGCAAGAAGCCTTACATTTGGGGGGGGGGGCTTGGAACTTGGATCCCCCTGGCCAACAGCTCGCCGTGGTAGAAATAAAATAATCCATTGTTGATATCAGAGCTCTCCGGTATTAATAGTGTTTTTTGATCTTTCATTCAGGCACAGCTCAAAGAGACTCTAGTATTATATGTGGTTCTGATAGCGAATAATCCTTTTCTCNTTTCTTGAGACAGGGTGTCCCTATAGCTCCAGCTGTCCTGGAATTCACTATGTAGTCCAGATTGGCCTTGAACTCACAGCGATCTGCCTGCCTCTGCCTCCCAAGTGCTGGGATCACAGGTGTGTGCCACCAGGCCTGGCTCTTCAGGGCTTTTTAAGAATTTGGAATCTTAGGGAAAATTCTTTCTTTCCTTCTTTCTCTTTCTTTCTTTCTTTCTTTCTTTCTTTCTTTCTTTCTTTCTTTCTTTCTTTCTCTTTCTTCTTTCTTTCCTTCCTTCCTCCCTCTGTTCCTTCCTTCCTTCCTTCCTTCCTTCCTTCCTTCCTTCCTTCCTTCCTTCCTTCCTTCCTAACTTCCTCCTTTCTTTCTTGCTTGGGATTGGGAGCATAGAGTCTCTCTATGCAGCCCAGGCTAGCCTTAAATTTGTAATATTTGTCCATCTCAGCTTCTCAAATGCTGTAAAGCATATGAATTACTGAGATTATTATTTAAATGTAAAGATCTGTATTTATTTACTTAGTGTGGGGACTCATGTGCTAAGTTATATGCGTGGAGGTCAGAGGACAGCTTGCTGTACTTGTTTCTGCCCTT
The DNA here is from genome assembly GCA_009823505.1 of Rhizomys pruinosus. Classification (NCBI taxonomy): domain Eukaryota; kingdom Metazoa; phylum Chordata; class Mammalia; order Rodentia; family Spalacidae; genus Rhizomys; species Rhizomys pruinosus. Next base: position 6,233,335 of record VZQC01002875.1, read on the forward strand.
CCATTATGTAGATTCAGGATGGAACTCATGTCATCAGGCCTGGCAGCAGGTGATTTTACCTGAGCCATCTCACTGATCCCCAGTATTGAGATTATTTTGATGAGAGATTTTCTTTTTAAAAATTTTATTTATTTATTTTATTATTATTTTTAGTTTAATTTGCCAAGCATAGTTTTTCATTTACTTTCATTTATTTTATTTATTTCATTTTTTAAACAATAAGTAATAAGTTTTAATTACAAGCATCCTTCATGTAAAACCAATTTGCAAGCAGTTGTGCCCAAACACACACAGCCCAAGGCTCCTACCATCCACTTGTATGTACAGTCAAGTTGATCAAATAAGCGTCCAGTCTAAATTGCTGTAGTTTCACCATTCACCCCAATCGCAGCCCTTACATTCTACCACACCCCCTCTTCTGCAGATTGTTCCCTAGGCTTAGAAAAGGGGCACAGGTGGACGAGAAGCAAAACAGTCTACTTTCTGTAGCTGTCGTTTTGGACTCTGGTCAATTCTGCCTGTTTCCTTTCATGAGCTGACAGTTTGTCCAGGAATAACCTTTCAATCCTACTAATGAAGCACAAGCAATTAGATATATAGATATTTAAACAGTACTAATTATTATGGTAGATTACTTTGGTATAGACACAGATGTTTGGATGGTATGCTAATCCATGAATTACGTTTTTTCTGTAAAAGATCTTACTGTGGCTTATAACATCTCCTAACCACTAAAGGATGTAAGCTTGTGGCATCAGTCATGAGTTATTCCTCCAAGGACAGAGCTAATAGCCAATTAGATTTGGGATATACAGACATATGGCTGCCACTGCTGCACAGTATTTCCAGGCAGATGAGGTGTAACTGATGCTGATGGAGGAGTCTTGCTTGACTCAAGGAGACCAATTTTTGCTTTATTGGTTTAGTGGCCTTTGGTAACACTCTCTGGTATTCCAGAGACCAACTGTACACTTGCAAGTGTGGTCTCAATACATCTTTCCCATGCTTACATCAGGCCTTTGACAGCAGGGCCTTACTACTTTTCTTCTTGCACGTATCCCAGTTTACAGGCAAGAAGCCTTTACATTTTGGGGGGGGGGGCTTGGATCCCCTGGCCAACATCTCCTTGGTAGAATAATCCATTGTTGATATCAGAGCTCTCCTGTATTAATATATTTTGCTTCAATGCACAGCTCAAAGAGACTCTAGTATTATATTTGGTTCTGAATAGAGAATAATCCTTTTCTCAGTTCCTATGTCTATTAGTCAATTAAAGAAAGCAGTTTTTACCGGTTTTATAAGAGATAACCTCTATAACAGTCATCTTTAATTGACAGTTAGAGAATGACTTCATTACCATCATATTTTTCTTTGTTCTATGAAGAGCAGGTAAGAAATTCTCTCATATTAATACTTTGCAGCACCTGGAAGGTAAGGTTCATTAGGACTCCTTATAAACAGTTGTTACAAATAGGATCCACAGAAATGTTTGATGCCTGTAGCAGTCTGAGGATTTTCCTCCTTTTAATGCTTAGATGGGCCAACTTCTCTGCTGGTATTTCTTGGTACATCCTACACAATGCAAGGCTGTATCTTTTCTTTCTCAGCTGTTAAGTTGGTGACGTTTTGACCTGTGGGAACATGCAAATCTTTTCCCATAGTTAGTTTTAAGATTAAATTGAAAATTTTTTGGCAAAAAGGTTTAATATATAACTGTATCCCTCCCTTTTTTAATTCTAGGTTTTTATTTTTTGACCCATGAGTCTCAAAAAGGCAGTTGTAGTATACGTACCTAAAGGCAGGAATCAAGGTGTAAATTTCATTAAGCTTATCCAAGCTGTTTTGGGTGACGGTATGTTGTTAATTTGGGAAGCAAACTTAATTCCTTAAGTTAAATTATCCTACAGGTAAAAGTGAATGCTACAAGATGATACTGTATAACACAAAGATTATAGAGAACATTTGTATATGTTAATCCCAAAGTTATTGTTATACAGATTTTAAGTAAAACAAATATGAACAACAACAATTTATATTTCCAATTAACTCAGATGCATCACCATTTTTATCAAAACCTTTAAACCAATGTTGTTTAATATAGACATTTTTACTTTTACTAAGTCCTAAAATACCATGTAATTTGTAGATAGAGTTTGGGCAAAATTGGATACTTGTTGAACTCACATCAATTAAATATACATTAATTGAATATAGACCTGTGTCCCTCTCCCTACCCACCCACCCCTCCCCATTCACCCTTTCAGTCAGTTTTGTGATGCAGTCTTTCTGTTGTTGTTCTTTCAATATGCATCCCTCTAGGCGAGAAAATATTTTCAACTGGGTTATTGATGCTAGCATCCACAGATGAGGGATACCATTTGTCGTTTGTTTTTCTGGGACTGTGTTACTTCACTTAACATAATATCTTCTAGCTCCATCCATTTACCTGCAAAGTTCATGATGTTGTCTTTGTTTACTGCTGCATAGAACTCCATGTGTACATGTACCACATTTTCTCTATCCACCCGTCAGCTGAGGGGCATTTGGGTTGGTTCCAGCTTTTTGCTATTGTGAACAGAGCTGCAATAAACATAGCGGTGCATGTAATTCTGTAGCAAGATGAGTCTTGTGGGTATATACCCAGGAGTGGTATGACTGGATCAAATGGCAAGCTCATTTTGAGTCTTCCAAGGGTTCTCCACACTGCTTTCCAGAGTGGCCATACAAGTTTACATTCCCACCAGCAATGGATGAGTGTTCCCCTTTCCCCACAACCTCTCCAGCACTTGGTATCATTTGTTTTCTTGATCCTGGCCAGTCTTATTGGAGTGAGATGATATCTTAAAGTGGTCTTAATTTGCGGGGCTGGAGAGATGGCCTAGCGGTTAAGAGCGCCGACNCTGCCTCTGCCTCCCCAGTGCTAGGATTAAAGGCATGCACCACCATGCCCGGCACAGTCTATGTCTTTTGATTGAGGAGTTTAGTCCATTAATATTTAAGGTTATTGCAGAGATACATGCACAGTTATATTTATTTCAGCTCTCTTCACAATAGCAAAGAGGTGGAACCAACCCAAATGCCCCTCAACTGATGAGTGGATAGAGAAAATGTGGTACATCTACACAATGGAGTTCTATGTAGCATAGAATGACAACATCATGAGATTTGCAGGAAAATGGCTGGAACTAGAAGACATCATGCTGAGTGAGGTAACACAGTCCCAGGAAAACAAACGACGAATGGTATCCCTCTCTGTGGATGCTAGTCCCAATTACCCAGTTGTAAGTATTTCCTGTGCATGGCCCCTTGAGCTTTTGTCCAAAGCAGTTGGGAGTGATGCATATTGGAAACAACAAAAACAACAACAACAACAACAACAACAACAACAACAGCAGAAAGGACTGCATCAAAGAACTGACTGAAACAGTGAACTTCTGCTCAAAACAGTCAACTTCCCCCTGGAGAATATTGAGAAAGACTGAGAAAGAGATGAATAGCATGTTTGGCAGAATGCATGAGCTCTGGTGGGGTGTGGGTGTGGGGGGGACACGGGTCTAGATTTGATAAAAAAATATATATAAATTAAAAAAAAGAAAAAAAAAAACACAAAACAGCAAGATGACCACCTGCATCCTGTATACAGATCCTGCTACCCGGGTGTGGTGGTTTGAATGAGTGCCCCCCATAGGCTCTAGGTATTCAGACATTTGTCTCCAGTTGGAGGCGCTGTTTTTAGACGTCTTGAGGTGTGTGGCCATGCTGGAGGAAGTGTGTCTCTGGGGGCAGGCTTAGTGAGTTTTAACAAGCTTCGTGGTCTACAGTTGTTTCCTCTCTGCTTCCTGTGTTCATTGTGAGATGTGACCCTCAGTTTGCCACTCCAGTATCTAGCTGCAATGCCTCCCACCACAATGGACTCTAATTCCCTGGAACTGTCAATCATAAGCTCAAATAAACTCTTCCTTTTATAAGTTCCTTGGTCATGGTGTTTTATCACAGCAACAGAAAAGTGACTAATACAGTAATTTGGTACCAGAGAGTGGGCTGTTGGCTGTGAAGAACCTGCATGTGGATGTTTGGAGAAATGTGGAAGACTTTGGAACTTTGGGCTAGAAAGGCTGTTGACTACTGTAAGCAGAGCTTAAAAGGCCATTCTAGTGGAGGCCTGGAAGAAAACATTGCTGCAAAAGATGTGGTTCCAGAGGAGGATAAAGAGTTAGGCAGCAACTGGGATAGTTTGATAAAGAGTCTGGCAGCAGTTTGCCCACAGCCCAAATGCTTGCCTGATGCTAAGTTGAAAAGTGGTGGACTGATGTCTTTGGTGGAGTATATTTCAAGACAGCCTAGTATGGAAATGGTGGCATGGCTGTTAATGGTGAATATTGTGCAGATGTACAGTGAAAAAGAGCAAATGGGGCAGAAGGAAATGCAGAATGTTCAGTTTGGATCTGAAAACTGCACTAGGAAGATTAAAGGTGTGGCCAAGGCATGTGAAGGAGAGGCTCCCTTTCATAAGGAGATTAAAGCAGTTAAGGAGAGGCCTGGAGATTTACAAGTAAACAAAAGAATCAGTACCTTCGGGGCAAGACCACACCCAGCTAATCCTCCAGCAAGTTCAGGGCAGAGAAAAGTTGCAAATGTGGTTGAAATGGACCAGGGTCCGTCTCAAACTTGCAGCCAGATTCGACAATTTTATTCACGTGGTGCTGGCTTTAGAGGCATGAAGTTCGCAAGAGTGAAGGGGTCATCAGTTTTCCTCCACGGTTTCAGAGAGCCAAAGAGGTCAGGCAGAGCGCAGCAGGGGTGTCCCTGCATAAAGTAGGCCCTGATAGGCCATTGCATGAAGGCTGTGAATGTGAAGTCTGGTTGGCAGCGGAGACCCCAAGAAGACATTAGAGATGCCAGACCTGTGAGATATTTGCCAAGGAGAGCTGCATATGGGGAGTGGTACCAGCCTAAGAAAGAGATGTATGTTGCAATCAAAGCTGGAAGAGCTGAGCCATCTAAGTCCTTTGGAAGTCAAGTCCCAGAAGTTGCATGTGGAGCTACTGGACTTGGTGTTTGTCCTGCAGGTTTTTGGTCTTGTTTTGGTTCGGTATTTCCTCACTATGCCTCTATTCCTCCCTTTTGGGATGGGAATGTGTATTCGGTTCCACTGTATGTTGAGAGTTTGTAATTTGTCTTTTGATTTTACAGGAGCTTACAGTTTGGGAGATTGGCCTGAGTCTCAGAGGAGACATTGGACTGTGGACTTTTTAAATGGCATTGAGACTGGTGGAGACTATGGGGACTTTTGGGGTTGGACTGAATGCATTTTGCATTTTATATGGTCAGGAGCCTATGGGGGCCAGGGAGTGGAATGTGGTGGTTTGAATGAGTGTCTCCCATAGGCTCTAGGTATTCAGACGTTTGTCTCCAGTTGGTGGTGCTCTTTTTAGAGGTCTTGGGGTGTGTGGCTGTGCTGGAGGAAGTGTGTCACTGGGGGCAGTCTTAGTGAGTTTTAACAAGCCTCATGGTCTACAGTTGCTTCCTCTCTGCTTCCTGTGTTTATTGCGAGATGTGACCCTTGGTTTGCCGCTCCAGTCTCCAACCACCATGCCTCCTACCACAATGGACTCTAATTCCCTGGAACCGTCAATCGTAAGCTCAAATAAACTCTTCCTTTTATAAGTTCCTTGGTAATGGTGTTTTATCACAGCAACAGAAAAGTGACTAATACACTGGGCCGTTTCCTTCAAACAAATTCCTATAAGTGGACAAAATTACTGTGTCAAAGTGCTGTTAAGACTTTTATTATACATCCTTCCAAGAACTATACCAATTTACCCTTCTGTTACTTTTTACTACTTGGTGATAAAAATGACTAAAATATTAAAAACAGTAATTAAGGTTATAATTGAAAGATGGATGTTGCTTCCTTTCATCTTATTATCCATTTGGACTTCTAGCCTCTGATTTTACTCCTATGGTTATGTTTTTATTAGTTTCTTTTCCTAGGTTCTTGGGGATAGTTGCTCCTCTCTTCTGCCCTTTGAATTGCTTCAAGTATTTTCTGAAGAGTTGGTTTTCTGGACATGTATTCTATCATATTGTTTATGCCATGGAAGATTTTTTTTCTCTCCTTCAACTATAATCAACATTTTTGCTGGGTAAAGTATTCTGGGTTGGCATCCATAGTCCTTTAACACTGGGAATGCTTTGCTCCATGTTCTTCTTGCTTTAATGGTTCACCCCGAGAAGTCAGTTGTAATTCTGATGGGTTTCCCTTTGTAGGTGACTTGTTTTTCTTTTGTAGCCTTCAGAATTTTGTCTTTGTTTTGGGCATCTAGAATTTTAGCAATGATATGGTGTGGGGAGTTTCTTTTCTGATCTTGTCTATTTGGAGTCCTATGTGCTTCTTGTATTTGTATGGGTTTGTCTATTTTTAGTTTTGGGAAATTTTCATCTATTATTCTGTTGAAGATCTCATCAATACTATTCTCTTGAGATTCTTCTCCTTGCTCTATTCCTATGATGCGGATGTTTGATCTTTTCATATTATCCCATATATTCTGGTTGTTCCACTTTTGTGTATTTCTAAATTTTTCATATTCTTTATTTGAGCTTTTTAGTTGCTCTGTGTTATCTTCCAGGTATGATATTCTTTGTTCTGCTTCCTCCATTCTATTTCTCAGACTTTTTCCTTTCCATTCTTCTTGATTCCTTTTTCATTTCATCTTGTGTTTTCTTTAGTATTTCCATTTCCTTTTTGAGCTTCTCAATCTCTTCTTGGTGCTCCTTACTTTGCTGGTTGGCTTCCTTTTTCAGTGTTTCTACTTCCTTTCAGAGTTTGTTTTTTTCTTCCTCTAGTTCTTAGGCTGGAGTTTGCCATTCTCTTCCTTTAGTTCTTTCTAAAATTTGTCATTGTATCCCTCTAGGTTGTTTTTGAGCTTTTCATTCTCTCTCTTTAGCTCTCTGACCTCTTTATTTTCCTTAATTTCTCTGCATAGGTCTGCAATTATTCCTCTAAGATCTGTTTCTTGGGTCACTTCCATGGGGGTCACATTGTAGCTATCCCTTACAGTGATGGTAGAGGTTGGTGCAGAATTATCCTGCACCTTTCCCATGTTATCCCTTTGCCATGTCCCGGGCATGAGGGTTTCCTTTTTTTTTTTTTTTTTTTTTTTTTTTTT